>JASDQU010436962.1:23229-39367 GCA_032191745.1 Picea mariana
CACTAGAAACCATAACACAGTATTAATATGTGTATGATTATAAGTACAGTGATGAATAGCTACAGGTTTGGGAATGATGAAACAATAAACTCCAATAGCCTAATTATATTTTTTTTTATTTGGAAATTTTGGTGAATATTACACCCAGCTCTGCCCCTGTGCCAACAAATGGTTCTGTTGCCAGGACCTGAAACTCTGATTATTGGGAACTGAGGAAAATAAAAATCTCTATGCGTAGATCTGTTTCTATAGGCACAGTATCCTACTTGACTTGCGAAGCTCTGTACTAAGAAAGGAAGCAGATCTTAAGAAAAGAGGTAAGATCTTAAATCTTTGTGCTCTAATAAAGGTAAGAACAATGATGTTTTTTTTTGAAAAGGTAAGATATGAAAGCTTTTCTCTTTGTTAAAGGTAATAGAAGTGGAAATTTTTGTTTTGAAAGTATGGATCTAGTTATGTTTGATAAATTTTGTCCTAGTCTGAAAACTAGGGCACAACTAGAAGAAAGAAGGTTTGATAGAGTAGATCTGATAGAAATAATGAAAGATATGTTATTCATATGCATAGAAAGGATATTTGGAATAACAAATGGATGCAGGATCCTAGAAATAATTTTGTTTAGGTTAGTTGTTGTGATCATAGTGTGCAGTAAAGGAAAGGTTGGGGATCATTTAAGAGAAAGAGAGGATTAAGTCTTTGTTACAATTGCAAAAGACTGTGACATCTTGCTAAGGAACGCCCTGCTAGAAACCCTATTTGTCTTTGTTGTAAAGATATGGACCATGAATTTATGGATTTCCCTAGAATGATTGCTAAGGTTGAAATAATGAATATGAGACAAGAAAACCATGAGACAAGACAAGATATTAAGACTATGGTAGAACCCCAGAAAGAATCAGAGATTGTATTACTAAAAATGAAATAAACCCTGAATGATCACAGAGATATCCACTTATCAGAGATCTTCAAAGAAAAAGAGTGCATAGAAACAAGAATAGGAGACTTCAACATAGACTGTGTTGTGGATGAGGAAACATAGGTGAATATCATGATAGGAAAAACTTGGGAAATTTTGGGAAATCCTATTATGATTCCATCACTCAGAGGAATAGGACTATTTAGAGAAAAGATAATAACCCTATGTGGAAGACTTACCCAGATATCTATGAGTTCTCATGGAACTTCTACAAAGGAAGAATTTGAGGTTGTTAAAATTATTGAGAACAACACCCCATTTTCTATATTACTAGGAAAAACCTAGATTGAGAAAGATCAGATCCAAAGAAAACAAGAAGACGAAGACCTATAATAGAAAAGAAAGAACTAAGAGATTTCATGGCTAGGAGAATAGTGCACTTATTGAAAGAACAAGAAGGTCAGTCGAAGATACCAAGGACCAAAGTTCTGTACGTTGAAGTTGAAAGAACATAGGAACACTTGAAACACATGTCTGTATAGGAGAGTAGAGAACCTACACCACACAAAGAAGAAGTATTGCCCTTGAAACCTAAGAAATATCCTCAACAACGCGAAGTTACTATGCCAAGAGAAGATAAGAATAAGAATGGAAAAAGGAATACCGAGATGCAGATCATAGGGAAGAAGGCTAGAAATCTTAGTAAGAAGAAATAAAAGTTAGAGAAATTATAGGAAGTTCCAGAGAAGACTTTGAAAAAGGAAGGTCTCCAGAATTTCAAATTCGTCGGAATATCAGAATAGTTCAGATTGGCACTTCTCCATGGCGGAGCAATATAACCGTTGGAGGTATTATGACCATTAGACCAATGCTCTAGAACATCTAGAAACGTACTTATGACTGGAAATCTCACCATTTGACCGTTGGGACCGCGCCTTAATGAATGGAATTGCATTGAATATGGATGTTCGACCCATTGGGGGGAAGCGTTATGACAGTGTCCCAAGGGACTTCAACTATACTATGATTACTGCGTACCTCCCAAAAGGGATAGGTGTAGTTAAACCACAGCTGGATAAGATCCTGACATTGAAGATCAATGACTTCAACCTAGGATATCGCAAGAGCTACAACATGCTCGCACCTCATAAGTATTTGACCAAGACGAAGGGGAAGAAGTTGAAGATAATCCCCCAACCATGGACTATGGACATCACGTAGTCCACTATTTTGAACGTAATGAAGATACCCCATTTTGGAAGGCACTGGGAGGTTACCGCAGCATTAAGATCCAGCTCTCATGCTTCCATGGAAATTATTAGTGGTTGGACAGATGCATCACCGTCGACCCTATGCTGATCCATTAGATAACAGGATTGAGCATGCAAGGACCATACCCGCAATAATTTTACCCAGGGAAGGCTACAGAATGCGCCCTGGCGCAAAAGATTAAATATACCTACAATGATGTGGAGAAGGGGAAGCGAGGCTAGAAGGTAGCCTCCATCTAGAATGGCACAGTGCACCTCACTTTCCAATTGATTGTTGGTAATCTATTCCAGAAGAATAGACCTACACAGGTCACAGGGTTTGTTGTTGACCTCGTAGGAAAATGCGTGGAGGGGATACAAATGAAATTGGCCAACTACTTAGTTAACTAGTTAGAAAAATACTGCCACGAAGCTCAGGATCAGGGCTATGAGTTCCATTTTAGTTGGTTGTTGATCTTCATCAAGTTCATTTCTTGGGAGATGCTGGAAGATGCGACCTTCCCTAAAATATAGCCATATGAACCCTTAGCCGTGAAGATCACCATGCTTTGGTATTTGAGTGATATGGATAAACACTTGTATTCAAACATGATGTTACACACCTACTACCTATAGTTGAAGAGGGATATTGAGTCTGTCCCTTATATGACGCCAAAAACCTTACACAGGTTCAGGCCATTTGTGAAGTTCCACGCAAATAGACATTTTATCTATATCATTGTGCACAGAGACGAACACAAAGAAGTACTATAGAGTTATTACAAGCTAATAGAGGAGGACCTAGAAGAAATAACTAAGGAATGGCCTATAGAGATCCTTATTCCTGTTGAATCTGAAAAATTGTCTAACCTCGACCTAATCGAAAGTCCGATGGTCACTCACGAAGAGTATGATACACCTGGAAGTAGCAAAAGGAAGAAGAAGAAAGAAATACCGGAACTGAGCATCACATCAGAAGAAACTACTTCAGAATCACCTGCAGTAGGAGGTTATGGTGAAGTAGACAAGGAAGAAGACAAGGGAGAAGATGATAAGCAGAAGTAAGGTGAAGTAACACTACCTCAAAATCCCCCTGATGAAACAGAGACATCTAAGAAGAGAAAGGTTTCCCCCATGAAACCTTCTTCACAGAAGAAGTCCAAAGATAGCAATCCCAAGATGGATATTGTGCTCATGATGGACGACATCGACCTAGTCATCATTGTCATCTCATATACCTCAAAAGATAATCTATAATGCAATGAAGAAAAGAAAGAAACAATGTACGAAAGGATTGAGGCAAAGATGTGAGGGGTACAACAGGCCCTTCACTCCAGCCACACAATGTCCACTGGGCCCCCTCCATCAGAAGAAACAAAGTTGGGAGATGAGCCTACCCAACTCTGCAGAATAGCCAATGCGACCGAAGTTCACCTTCGTCATTTCCAGAAGAAAAAGAGCAGGCCACAGAGGCCATGAAGTAAGCTAAGGAGGAAGCCATAGAGAAACAAAGGGTTGCGCAAAAGGATAAGGATGACCTCCAAATAAAGTCTGAAGAGGAGAGAGCGCAGATCGAGCAAGAAAAATAAAATTTGCTCGTGGAGAAGGTTAGAGTGAAAGAAGCAGTCAACAGAGAACTTCGCTCTGTGATGGGCTTAGAACAAATGGAAGAAGAACCAGTCGAAAGTCAAGTGGTGAATCTTGCTAAAGCCATTCAGTTGCTTCAATAGAGGATAATAGATCTAGAGCTACAAACAGTCCCAAGAACTCCATAGGACATGCGATACTAGAGAGAATCTACTTCCTAGAGTGTAGTTGAGAGAATCAAATAATTAGACCAAGAATGTAAACAACTTAGCAGTCGAAGTGCGTAGAATTATGAGCGCCTTGCCAAGGAACTTGAACTAAATACATTGGAGTCACAAATCTAGGAGGAAAAAAAAAAAGCAACAACAATACAAGCACATTTCAAGCTCCTGTCTGTATTTGAGAGAATGAAAAGGTCCCAAGAATAATGCACTTCTTAGCCACAAGTCCATGCCATACAAAGAAAAGTCATGGAAGTGACTCAGAGGCTCCAACCAGTCAAGGATGAAGCTTGCCAATTGTTTGAGAATATTGAACGACGCGGAGTAGAGCTGGAACAAGTATTCACTACAGTCGAACAACGCTTGGAAGGACCTATGAACGAGGCAAGTATTCAGGAGTTCACCGAGAAGGAGACCCTGGCGAAGCAGCAAGTCGAAGTAGCTCGAGCCAAGATCGAGTATTTTGATGCAAAATTTCCCAGAGAAGAGTGACTCGAGATGATTGATAGGTGAGTGTTGGGGGCCTGTTGGCCCTTGAACAAGTTTTAGAGAACCTTGATCATGTTTGATCATTGGGACTTTGACAGGTTGGTCAAAAACAAAGCTCCCAGCCAAAGTGGAGATCGCGGGATCTCACCCCCTTTTGCGGGATTTTTGGTTTTAGGGCTCATGTAATGGTTATGGGATGTCGGCCCATGGGTTTACCCATGTTTATGCCCCTTTGTAATGTATAAATAGAAAGCTAGGCGATGTAAGAAAGAGTCATTTGTAAGACGATGAGATAAGTGCAATTGATAGTTGAAAATGATTTGTACATACTGTGTTCAACCCTTGCAGAGCTAAGTGAAAGTGGCTGTAAGAAGCTGGTATGTATCTTGTAAGAAGGCTTTGTGTTGTAAGCTAGCTCAGGGAAGGAGGATTTGGTGAAGTGTGTGCAGATCTCCTGTCCTATGCAGAGTAGGATTTTGTGGGTCTGTGCATGTAGATGATTGATAGAAGACAATAAATAAAAGAAGAGTTGGTGGACGTAGCCCCAGGATGGGGGTGAACCACGCATATCCTGTGTTATGGTTATGGTTTTGATATTGTTCATATGATTTATGCTTTGTTATTACCTTCATGAATGTTTATATACATCTGATATGATAGCTTAGTGCTTAGCCATGTCAATGAATGCTAGATCTGATTTATCCCTATATGCTAAGTGCTTGAATGTGTTAGATATTGGTGAATACTCTAGGGATCTGTAATTAGGGTTTATCTACACTATGAATAAGGGTTAAATACTAATGAATGATAACTACTAAGTTCTTTTCTCGGGTACTGTAATCATGGATCTGTGTCTTAGATAGGTTGTAGACACTGGAGTCCTACAACCACCCCCGCCTCTACCTCGGGTTAGACTTCATCTGCTTCATAGGTGTTGCTGAAAGGGATGATAGTTAGGGTTTTCTTGGTTCATTGTTGAAGTGTTGAAGCCTGGGTCTGTCCCTATGCCAACATTGTTTGTATGCAAAATAATGTGAATTCAAAAACCACTAAAACCTTTCATTGAGATGTTGATGTAAATTGAGATTTGATGTAAATGTGAGACCATGTCTCTCTGAAAATATTGAAATGATAAAGACCATGTAAATGTCCTACATTCAAATTCAAGAGTGTGTAGAGTCCCTTGTGTGTGTCTCTCTTAATTTGTAATATTTACAGTGGCTTTCTTCATTCTTCCAATTGTTCAATTGATTCTTTCTTTCTATGTCTTCTAACCCATTTTTACACTAATTTTCTTAGTTCTTTGTCTTTTTTTTCATGCAAAAACAATAGTTTCACTGTTATTCTATTAGAATCAAATGAAATTTTTTGTTACATATGGATCTAGAAAGTGATTATAAAAAAAGATTTGTAGTCTTTACTTCCTTCCACATTTTTACATTTTAGTAAATTTATAAAAAGTCATCTACTATCATATACAAAATTATTCAAAAACGAGACATCTATAAAGATCCAGGCTAGAAAATGTAAAACTTTTCTATACATACAACAGTTCCATCAACAATTTTTTCATAAAAGAGCTAGATAAAATTTCCTTTGAGTGCCTTTTTGGAGGGGATGTTTTCTACTTTGTTGAACCATCTATGTACATGCATAAATTTGATTGATTCAAATAAATTATTTAAGATTCTAATCTTGTTTGTTACTTTCTTAAACTGTCTATGTACATGAATAAATTTTATAGATTCAAATCTATTATTTAAGCTTATGATCTTGTCTTTCCAGTTGTTGAGATATATCAGGTTCAGGTTGTATTTGGAATTTATCCAGTTGATAGTGACCTTGGAATCTCCCACAACCATCAATTTTTTATGGAAAACTAGGAAAGGACTAATAATAATCTCCATAGGCCCAAAAGTTCAGCTTTCTATTGAATTTTATCATTCCACAATGAAATATGTTGAATTTTATCAGTCCCCATAGGCCCAAGAATAGTCCATAATGAAATATGTTGAATTTTATCATGTGTTTTGACACAAGAGCATCGTCAGCAGCAAGCAAGCGTGGCGGCGGAAGATAGCTGAGATGAATGCCATCACATTTTGGCACATGTCAAAAATGTTTTGAAATGTTTTTGAAAGTTTGGATGCAAAGACAATAATGAAATAGTTAAGAAGGCATACTTTCATATTGTAAACAGATCTTGAGCGATTCGCTCTCATCTGTATGATGTAGAAGCATTTATGCATAGCTAATGAAAGTAGGTAGATTTAAATTCTAGATTAGATAGTTTTAGGAGCTAGAGGGAAAACGACTATAGACACCCTCATCTTTGTATGATTGTATCATTCAAAAAGGGGGATTAATCACATTAGCATAGAGGAGAAGCAGAGAGAGTATCACAGAAGACTACATGTACAAAAGCTCTGAGATTAATATATGAATCTTTGATTCAGACTCATGGTGTTATAATGCTTTCTGTGTATACATGTTGAATGCTATGCTTATGGTTGTTTTACTCTTTCGGTTGTGCATTTGCTTTTATGCTATGTATGTATGATTTCATGTTAAGTATTTGAAGTCTGAGAGAGTAAGGGAATGAGTTTCAATTGTTTCTCTTCTTGAGTAAGAATTCCTGCAAGGAGTGCAGTGAAGTGTCCACAAGGAGTGCGTTGACAGAATTCAAAGTTTACCTCTGAAATCTCAAGAGGGATACCATTGTTCTCATTTCAACTGAAGTGAAAGACAAGCACAGAAGCCATGCAAGGTGTGCGTAGGCTGGTTGAGACCTTAGAATCTATAGGCTAAGGTTGAGATATTGAAGGACTATTGTCGTAGAGTTGCATAGAGTCAAGAGGTTTAAATACTTGGGAATATTTGGAGAAGTGCCGCAAGGAGTGTGTGTAAAAGCCTTCTGGGAGACTTGAGTTAGAAAAGGAATCTTAAGGAGGGTTAGATCCTTTGAATCATTCGAAAGAAAGGCAGGAAGCACCAGTAGTTGTGCAAAGGCTAAATCCTAGAGAAAGGTTGCAGGTTTGATTCGAGCAGAAGGTCCTTTCAGGAGAGATTGAATGGTCTGAACTCTCAGAAGAGAACTCCTGAAACGGCAAGGATCGTAGGATCCGTAGAAGTCACAGGGGAGTTAAGTGTGGTACAAATCCGTAGGATCGTCGATCGTGATCTATTCAGGTCATCAAATCATTTCAAGAATTCAGTGTTTGGGACTCCGAAGTGCAAGCCAAGACCTTGACTGATCAAGTTCCTAAAATGCGAAAGGAGGTTTCGTGGGTGAAGTCAAAGGGTGACGAGTTCAGAATTTTGAAACTTTGGAATTCAAGGTTTTGAAAGTCCCGAGGATGAGTGATCAGGACTCAGCAGGGAGGAAAGTATGAAATCAGAAGTTGCGATAGAGTGTTTGTAGGGATTTTGGGAATCGGGTTTTTGACATTCCCGTGGACAAGGGGCAGACCACTCCACATCAGAAATATCGAAATCGCGAAACGTGAAGGAAATTGTGGAAGTGTTTTTTGGCATTTCGGAAAATCAGGGTTCTGGAATTCAGGGATTGTGATGACATAAGGTCAGGGTCGAGAGTTTTGAACTCCCGATTCTTGAAAATCTGAAATAGAGGGGGTTGTCGAAAGGTGGTTCAAGTTCCGAGATCCTAGGAGAAGAAAACCATTTTGGCATTTTGGAATTTCAGTTTTCGAAAGGTATAGGATATAGAGACTTCGAGGATAAACCTTACGAACTCTCGGTATGCGAAATCATGCTAATCATTGGATCAAGGGGAAGAATTGTAACCATTGATTTTCCTTGGAAGCGGAACACTAGTGTTTCGGTGTTTCAGGATTCGGCATATCGGGAGTCTTGTTGACAGGGGGACGAGACATAGTGCCAAGGAAATATCGAAGTCATGAAGTGTGGCAGAACTTAGGGTGGACTTTTGGGATTTTGGTAATTCGGGTTTCAGGACTCCGGGAGTCGAAAGGTAGAGTTGTGCGTCATTACAACTCCTAAAATTGCAAAGGGAAAATGCCAAAATCAGTGGCAAGGTGAGTCATGAAAGTGAAATTTTGTGTTTCGAAAGTTGAAGGGGTAAGGCACCCAACAACAAGATTCGTGAAATCACAAAATTCGGTATCCCGAAGAGAAAAGGAAAAAGTCTCAAAGTCTATCAGAGTTTGATTATAGGAATTATGCCAGTGAATGACCACACAGGCATAATTCAAGAGGGCCTGTGAATTACACTTTGAGAAAGTGAATAATTTCCCAAGGGGAATTAAGAGAGTTAGTCAAACTCTAAGGGGCCAAATTGAAAGATCCTATGCGGACCTCGACCTGAGGGTTGGGGGTCTGCTGCAGTTGTGGTATCAGAGCTTAGAAAGATTTATTTTCTTTCTGTAGTAGGGATAAGGGGAATTTTACAGCCATGCCGCCAAGAATAAGAGATAGACAAATACCTGACCCACCAGAGGAAAGGGAAATTCTAAGAAGAAGAGACAGACAATTACCTGATCCGACAGGGGAAAGAGAGATGCATGAATTACTTCCCAGGCTTGATGCCATGGAGACAGCACATAGGTGCACAGTTGATGTTGGAGACATCAACGAATCTGAAAGTGAAAATGAAGATGGAAATGAAGAAGTTGCAGCTGAAGATGCAGTAGAAGAATGCCTATTTTGGGATGTTGTAAGGATAGGTTTTAGAGAAAAGATGGACATTCCAGTATATGAGGGAAACCTGGATGTTGAAAAGATTCTAGACTGGATTAGAGCTCTGGATAAATATTTTGACTATGAGGACGTTGAGGAAGACAAGAAGGTTAAACATGTTGTCACAAGACTTAAAGGACATGCAACATTATGGTGGGATGAACTGCAGGCTGACAAACACTGCAAAGG
This sequence comes from Picea mariana, assembly GCA_032191745.1. Lineage (NCBI taxonomy): Eukaryota > Viridiplantae > Streptophyta > Pinopsida > Pinales > Pinaceae > Picea > Picea mariana. The sequence goes on from JASDQU010436962.1 coordinate 32,598, forward strand.
TAAGCAAAAAATAAAAAGTTGGTATAGAATGGTCGCAAAGATGAAAGCCAAATTCATACCCAGGGATTATCAAATTACTCTATTTCGGAGAATGCAGAACTTGAAACAGAAATTGATGACAGTGAAAGAATACACTGAAGATTTCTACAGGACAAACATCAGATCAGGTCATTGGGAAAGTGATGATGAAAAGGTTTCTAGGTATATGAATGGTATGGGATATGACATTCAGGATGAGATGAGCATCATGACCATCAGAACGATGGAAGATGCTTATTAGATGGCTCTAAAAGATGAAGAGAAGATGAGCTGAAAACAAGGTCAAAGAGGCCGAGGAAGAAGCCAAGCCAGAGGCAAAACAATTGCCCAAGACAAAAATTAGAAACCTAAAGAAGAGTGGAAGAAACCTCAAACTCAAACTAAGAGAAGTGGGAGCTCATAGAGAGGGTAGTATGCTGATAGAAACACTTTTCCTCGAGCCAGAGGAAGAGGAAGAAGCAGAGGTGGAGAAATAAAATGCTTTACCTGTGGAAAAAATGGACACAAATCTTATGAATGTCCAGATAAGAGGAAAGAAGGAGGTGAAAATCACATTGCCAAAGCTCAAGGATGGAATGTTGAGGCAGAAGATGTCGAGGATGGAAGATTATTGATGATGAGAAAAGTTCTCTTAATGCCATAGAAGGAGGTGGAGAACCCAGTCCAAAGGAACATACTTTTTCAGACTGCTTGCAAGACCAAAGATAGGGTATGAAAAGTCATCATGGACAGTGGTAGCAGAAACAATCTTGTTTCTACCGAGATGGTAGAAAAGCTGGAGCTGGAGACTATTGAACACCCAAGCCCATACAGAGTTTCATGTCTACAAAAAGGCTATCAGGTAAATGTCACTAAACAATGTTTAGTTGAATTTAAAATAGGAGGATATAAGGATGAAATACTATGTGATGTCATTCCCATGGATGTTTGTCATCTATTGCTGGGTAGACCATGGCAATATGATAGGAATGTGATTCATGATGGGAAAAAAAACACATATACCCTGGAGAAGAATGGGAGAGCTCACATGTTGTTGCCAATTAAGGATAAAGAAGTAAACCCAGAGGCAAGCAACACTGTACTTCTCATGAGTGGGAAAGAACTTCTTAAGAAGGTTAAGAAGAAGGAAGATACACAATTCCTTATGGTTAGGAAGCCTAGAATTGTTTTAACTAGTACAAGAGTGGATGATTTACCAGAGGAAATATAGAAGTTACTAGAAGAGTTTGTTGATATAGTAGTGGATGAACTACCTCGTTCGTTACCACCAATAAAAAGTATAAGTCATCATATTGATCTTATACCTGGAGCTAGTTTACCAAACAAGGAAGCGTACAGATTGACGCCACAGGAGAATGAAGAGGTCAAGAGAAAGGGCCACGATTTAATGGACAAAGGGTTGGTTAGAGGAAGCTTGAGTCCATGCGTTGTTCCAATAGTGCTCAGCCCAAAGAAAGATGGAGGTTGGAGGATGTACATGGACTCTAGGGCAATCAATAAGATTACCATCAGGTATAGATTTCCATTGCCAAGAATGGATAATTTGATGGATTGCTTGAGTGGAGCAAGATTCTTTTCAAAGATTGATTTGAAGAGCGGATATCATCAAATTTGAATGAGAGAAGGTGATGAATGGAAGACAACATTCAAGACAAATGAAGGGTTGTATGAGTTGCTTGTTATGCCATTTGGCTTAACAAATGCGCCAAGTACTTTCATGAGATTGATGAATGAAGTCCTGAAGGATTTCATAGGAAAATTCTCCATCGTATATCTTGATGATATATTGATTTTCAGCAAGACAGAAGCTGAACACTTGAAGCATTTGGCTACAGTGATGAAGATATTACAGCAAGAGAAGTTGCTAATAGATAAGAAGAAATCATCATTCATGAAGACAGAGCTCATTTATTTGGGGTTGGTTATCTTTGCAAGTAAAATGAAAATGGATCTAGATAAAGTGGAGGTGACTAAGAATTGACCATCTTCGAAGAGTATATTTGAAGTTAGAAGCTTTCATGGACTGGCTAGTTTCTACAAAAAAATTATCAGAAATTTCAGTGGAATTAGCACACCGATGATGGACACGGTGAAGAAAAGACATAAATCTTTTCACTGGATGGAAGAAGCAGAGAAAAGTTTCAATTTGTTGAAAAAGAAGATTACTGAACAACCAATTTTGGTGTTTCCAGATTTTAGTAAGACATTTCAGGTCAAGTGTGACGCGAGCAGATTTGCAATTGGAGCGGTCTTGAGCCAAGATGACAGACCGATCACATACTTCAGTGAGAAACTGAATGAAGAAGATCTTAAATATTCAACATATGACAAGGAATTTTATGCATTCATACAGGCACTAAAGAAGTGGAGGCACTATTTGGTTCCTAAAGAGTTTGTTTTGTACAACGATAATCACGCTTTACAATTCGTGACTCAACAGGACATGCTGAACCAAAAGCATGAAAAATGGGTTGAATATATGCAAAACTTTACTTTTGTAATTAAACATATTTCTGGAACTGCTAACAAATTTGTTGATGCTTTGAGCAGGAAAAGTTTATTGATGCAGGAGTTCAAAGTCAAAACTTTGGGTTTTGATAATCTCAAAGAAATGTACAGAGATGATCCAGATTTCAAAGAGGTGTATGAGGCATATGAGAATCCAATTCTCAGGGATAGAAGTCAATGGATTGAATATATGATCCAGAATGGATTATTATTCAGAGGCAATCAATTATGTATTCCAAAATGCTCCATGAGGGAGAATCTATTGAAAGAAAAACACAATGGAGGATTGGTCGGACATTTCGGTCATGACAAAACGTTCTTGAAATTAAATGGCTCATATTTTTGGCCAGAGATGAGGACCGATGTCAAAATATTTGTGGAAAGATGTAGGATTTGTCAACACACAAAAGGGAAAAGGTAGAACACAGGATTATACCAGCCATTACCCATACCAGAGAGGCTGTGGGATGCAATGAGCATGGATTTTTTGTTGGGGCTGCCAAGGACACAAAGAGGATTTGACTTGACCTTTGTGGTGGTAGACATATTTTCAAAGATGGCACATTTTATACCATGCCATAAAACCAATGACTTAACGCACATTGCGAACCTGTTTTTCAAAGAAGTTGTCAGACTTCATGGTTTACCAAAAAGTATAGTTTCAGATCGAGACACCAAGCTCGTGGGACATTTCTAGAGGACTTTATGAAAGAAGTTGGGGACAAAATTGTCATTTATCTCAGCTTATCATCCTCATACAGATGGACGAACAGAAGTTGTAAACCGGAGCTTGGGAGATTTGCTAAGAATCCTAGTGACTGAACACCACAATCAGTGAGATCACATTCTGCCAGAGGTGGAATTTTCTTACAATGATTCATTCAACAGAAGCACAAGGAATATTCCATTCCAAATTGTGTATGGAATGTAGCCAAGAGGAGTTTCTACACTGAAAGATTCAGAACAGAATGAAATTAGAAGTGAAAGTGCAGAGGATTTTGCAGAAGCGATGAAGGAACTTCACAGCCAAGTGAAGGAGCGATTGTAGAATTCGAGTCAAGAGTACAAGCGCAAAGCAGATCAACACAGGTGAGAACTTCAATTTGAAGTTGGTGATACGATTCTTGAACATCTGAGGAAAGAAAGTTTCACAAGGGGAACATATAACAAACTGAAGATGAAGAAGATTGGACCATGCAAGATCATGAAGAAATTTGGGGCAAATGCATATGAGATTGAATTACCCGATGGGATTGGAATTTCACCGATATTCAACATCTCAAATTTGTACCCTTACAGAGTTGAAGAAGAAGGAGAAGATAGTAAACAGATAGAGGTTCAGTGGACTAAACAAATGCCTGTAGTTGAAAAGCCATAGATGGAAAGTATACTTGACAAGAGAGTTAACAAGAGAACCAAAAAAAAAAAAAGTATTTTGAATACTTGGTCAAATGGAAGGGACGTCTAGTTGAAGATGCCAGTTGGGAGAATGAAGTAGAAATTCAGAAGCATGGACAGTTCGTGCAAGAGCTCATGAACAAGAGTCCACGAAAATTTTCAAGCGAGGGAGTATGATGCAGGAGCATCGTCAGCAGCAAGCAAGCGTGGGGGCAACAGATAGTTGAGATGAACGCCATCACATTTTGGCACATGTCAAAAATGTTTTGAAATGTTTTTGAAAGTTTGGATACATAGACATTAATGAAATAGTTAAGAAGGCGTACTTTCATATTGTAAACATATCTTGAGCAATTCACTCTCATCTATAGGATGTAGAAGCATTTATGCATAGTTAATGAAAGTAGGTAGATTTAAATTCTAGATTAGACAGTTTTAGGAGCTGGAGGGAAAATGACTATAGACACCCTCATCTTTGTATGATTGTATCATTCAGAAAGGGGGATTAAGCCCATTAGCATAGAGGAGAAGCAAAGAGAGTAGTTGAGAAGATTCCATGTACAGAAGTTCTAAGATTAATATATGAAGCTTTGATTCAGACTCATGGTGTTATAATGCTTTCTATGTATACATGTTGAATGCTATGCTTATTGCTATTTTACTCTTTCGGTTGTTCATTTTCTTTTATGCTATGTATGTATGATTTCATGTTAATTATTTGAAGTCTGAGAGAGTAAGGGAATGAGTTTCAATTGTTTCTCTTCTTGAGTAAGAATTCCTGCAAGGAGTGCAATGAAGTGTTTGCAAGGAGTGCGTTGACAGAATTCAGAGTTTACCTCTGAAAGATCAAGAGGGATACCATTGTTCTCATTTCAACTGAAGTGCAAGACAAGCACAGAAGCTGTGCAAGGTGTGCGTAGGCTAGTCGGGACCTTAGAATATATAGGCTAAGGTTCAGAGATTGAAGGACTATTTTCGTAGAGTTGCACAGAGTCAAGAGGTTTAAATACTTGGGAATATTTGGAGAAGTGTCGCAAGGAGTACGTGCATAAGCCTTCTGGGAGACTTGAGTTACAAAATGAAGCTTAAGGAGGGTTAGAGCCTTTGAATCATTCAAAATAAAGGAAGGAAACACCAATAGTTGTATAGAGGCTAAATCCCATAGAAAGGTTGCAGGTTTGATTCGAGCAGAAGGTCCTTTGAGGAGAGATTGAATGGTCTGAACTCTTAGAAGAGAACTCTCGAAATAGCAAGGACCATAGGATCTGCAGAAGTCGCAAGGGAGTTAAGTATGGGAGAAATCTGTAGGATCGTCGATCGTGATCTATTCAAGTCATTAGATCATTTTGAGAATTCAGAGTTCGAGACTCCGAAGTGCAAGCCAAGAACTTGACTGATCAAGTTCCCAAAACGTGAAAGGAGGTTTCGTGGGTGAAGTCAAAGGGTGACGAGTTCGGAATTTCAGAACTTTGAAATTTGGGGTTTCGAAAGTCCCGAGGACGACTGATCAGGAATCAGGAGGGAGGAAAGTCTAAAATCAGAAGTTGTGATAGAGTGTTTGTTGGGATTTCAGGAATCGGGTTTTCGGCATTCCCGTGGACAAGGGGTAGACCACTCCACACCAGAAATATCGAAATCGCGAAACTCAAAGGAAATTGTGGAAGTGTGTTTCAGCATTTCGGCAAATCGGGGTTAGAGAATTCGGGGATCGTGATGACATAAGGTTAGGGTCGAGATTTTTGAACTCCCGATACCCGAAAATATGAAATAGAGGGGGCTGTCAAAAGGTGTTTCAAGTTCTGAGATCCCGGGAGAAGAAAACCATTTTGGCATTTTGGAATTTTTGTTTCCAAAAGGAATAGGAGAAAGAGAGTTTGAGGATAAACCTTACGAACTACCGGTACACAAAATCACACTAACCGTTGGATCAAGGGGAAGAATTGTAACCATTGATTTTCCTTGGAAGTGGAACATTAGTGTTTCAGTGTTTTAGGATTCAACATATCAGGAATCCTGTTGACAAGGGGACGAGACATAGTGCCAAGGAAATCCTGAAGTCACAAAGTGTGGTAGAACTTAGGGTGGAATTTCAGGATTTCGATAATTCGGGTTTCGGGACTATGGGAGTTGAAAGGTAGAGTTGCATGTCATTACAACTCCCGAAATCGCAAAGGGCAAAAGGGCCAAAATTAGTGGCAAGGTGAGTTGTGAAAGTAAAATTTTGGGTTTTAGAAGTTAAAGGGGTAAGGCACCCAACAACAAGATTCGTGAAATCGCAAAATCTGATATCTTGAAGAGAAAAGGAAAAAGTCCCGAAGTCTGTCGGGGTTTGATTATAGGAATTATGCCGGTGAATGACCATGTGAGAATAATTCAAGAGGGCCTGTGAATTACACTCTGAGAAAGTGAATAATTTCCCGAGGGGAATTAAGAGAGTCAGTCAGACTCTAAGGGGCCGAATTGAAAGATCCTGTGCAGGCGTCGACTTGAGGGTTGGGGGTCTACTCCATGTTTTTTAAGAGTCCATAGTGAACATAAAAGGGATAATTTAAACTAATACATAGTAGGATAGGCCCAAGAGTTGAGTTTTATGTTGAATTTTATCAGTCCACAATGAAATATGTTGAATTTATTAGTACCCACAGGCCCAAGAACAATCCACAATGAAATATGTTGAATTTTATCATGTGTTTTTTAATAGCCCACAATGAACATAAAATAAAGCATTTAGATTAATACATAGTAGGATAGGCCCAAGAGTTTAGCTTTATGTTGAACTTTATCAGTCCACAATGAAATATGTTGAATTTTATCATGTGTTTTTT
>JASDQU010436962.1:46120-56574 GCA_032191745.1 Picea mariana
TGAATTTTATTAGTCCCCATAGGCCCAAGAATAGTCCATAATGAAATATGTTCAATTTTATCATGTGTTTTGATGCAAGAGCATCGTCAGCAGCAAGCAAGCGTGGGGCCGGAAGATAGCTGAGATGAATACCATCACATTTTGGCACATGTCAAAAATGTTTTGAAATGTTTTTGAAAGTTTGGATGCAAAGACAATAATGAAATAGTTAAGAAGGCATACTTTCATATTGTAAACAGATCTTGAGCAAATCGCTCTCATCTGTATGATGTAGAAGCATTTATGCATAGCTAATGAAAGTAGGTAGATTTAAATTCTAGATTAGATAGTTTTAGGAGCTAGAGGGAAAACGACTATAGACACCCTCATCTTTGTATGATTGTATCATTCAAAAAGGGGGATTAATCACATTAGCATAGAGGAGAAGCAGAGAGAGTAGCAGAGAAGACTACATGTACAGAAGCTCTGAGATTAATATATGAAGCTTTGATTCAGACTCATGGTGTTATAATGCTTTCTGTGTATACATGTTGAATGCTATGCTTATGGTTGTTTTACTCTTTCGGTTGTGAATTTGCTTTTATGCTATGTATGTATGATTTCATGTTAAGTATTTGAATTCTGAGAGAGTAAGGGAATGAGTTTCAATTGTTTCTCTTCTTGAGTAAGAATTCCTGCAAGGAGTGCAGTGAAGTGTCCGCAAGGAGTGCGTTGACAGAATTCAGAGTTTACCTCTAAAATCTCAAGAGGGATACCATTGTTCTCATTTCAACTGAAGTGCAAGACAAGCACAGAAGCCATGCAAGGTTTTCATAGGCTGGTCGAGACCTTAGAATCTATAGGCTAAGGTTGAGAGATTGAAGGACTGTTGTTGTAGAGTTGCACAGAGTCAAGAGGTTTAAATACTTGGAAATATTTGGAGAAGTGCCGCAAGAAGTGCGTGTAGAAGCCTTCTAGGATACTTGAGTTACAAAAGGAATCTTAAGGAGGGTTAGAGCCTTTGAATCATTCGAAAGAAAGGAAGGAAGCACCAGTAGTTGTGCAAAGGCTAAATCCCAGAGAAAGGTTGCAGGTTTGATTCAAGTAGAAGGTCCCTTGAGGAGAGATTGAATGGTCTGAACTCTCAGAAGAGAACTCCTGAAACGAAAAGGATCGTAGGATCCGTTGAAGTCACAGGGGAGTTAAGTGTGGGACAAATCCATAGGATCGTCGATCGTGATCTGTTCAGGTCATCAAATAATTTCGAGAATTAGGTGTTTGGGACTCCGAAGTGCAAGCCAAGACCTTGACTGATCAAGTTCCCGAAACGCGAAAGGAGGTTTTGTGGGTGAAGTCAAAGGGTGACGAGTTCAGAATTTCGGAACTTTGGAATTCGAGGTTTTGAAAGTCCCAAGGACGAGTGATCAGAACTCAGCAGGGAGGAAAGTATGAAATCAGAGGTTGTGATAGAGTGTTTGTAGGGATTTCGGGAATCAGGTTTTTGACATTCCTGTGGACAAGGGGCAGACCACTCCACATCATAAATACCAAAATCGTGAAACATGAAGGAAATTGTGGAAGTGTATTTTGGCATTTCAAAAAATCAAGGTTCTGGAATTCGAGGATCGTGATGACATAAGGTCAGGGTCGAGAGTTTTGAAATCCTGATTCTTGAAAATCTGAAATAGAGGGGGTTGTCGAAAGGTGGTTCAAGTTCCGAGATCCTAGGAGAAGAAAACCATTTTGGCATTTTGGAATTTCAGTTTCCGAAAGGAATAGGAGATAGAGACTTCGAGGATAAACCTTAAGAACTCTCGGTATGCGAAATCATGCTAATCGTTGGATCAAGGGGAAGAACTGTAATCGTTGATTTTCCTTGGAAGTGGAACACTAGTGTTTTGGTGTTTTAGGATTCGGCAGATTGGGAGTCCTGTTGACAGGGGGATGAGACATAGTGCCAAGGAAATCCTGAAGTCATGAAGTGTGGCAGAACTTAGGGATTTTGGTAATTCAGGTTTCAGGACTCCGGGAGTCAAAAGGTAGAGTTGTGCGTCATTAAAAATCCTAAAATCGCAAAGGGAAAAGGCCAAAATCAGTGGCAAGGTGAGTCATGAAAGTGAAATTTTGGGTTTCAAAAGTTGAAGGGGTAAGGCACCCAACAACAAGTTTCGTGAAATCGCAAAATCCGGTATCCCGAAGAGAAAAGGAAAAAGTCTCAAAGTCTATCAGATTTTGATTATAGGAATTATGTCGGTGAATGACCACACAGGCATAATTCAAGATGGCCTGTGAATTAAACTATGAGAAAGTGAATAATTTCCCAAGGGGAATTAAGAGAGTCAGTCAAACTCTAAGGGGACGAATTGAAAGATCCTGTGCGGACCTCGACCTGATGGTTGGGGGTCTGCTGCAGTTGTGGTATCAGAGCTTAAAAAGATTTATTTTCTTTCTGTAGTAGGGAAAAGGGGAATTTTACAGCCATGCCACCAAGAATAAGAGATAGACAAATACCTGACCCACCAGAGGAAAGGGAAATTCCAAGAAGAAGAGACAGACAATTACCTGATCCGGCAGGGGAAAGAGAGATGCATGAATTACTTCCCAGGCTTGATGCCATGGAGACAACACATAGGTGCACAGTTGATGTTGGAGACATCAACGAATCTGAAAGTGAAAATGAAGATGGAAATGAAGAAGTTGCAGCTGAAGATGCGGCAGAAGAATGCCTATTTAGGGATGTTGTAAGGATAGGTTCTAGAGAAAAGATGGAAATTCTAGTATATGAGGGAAACCTGGATGTTGAAGAGCTTCTAGACTATATTAGAGCTCTGGATAAATATTTTGACTATGAGGACATTGAGGAAGACAAGAAGGTTAAACATGTTGTCACAAGACTTAAAGGACATGCAACATTATGGTGGGATGAACTGCAGGTTGACAAACACTGCAAAGGCAAGCAGAAAATCAAAAGTTGGGATAGAATGGTCGCAAAGATGAAAGCCAAATTCATACCCAGGGATTATCAAATTACTCTATTTCGGAGAATGCAGAACTTGAAACAGAAATTGATGACAGTGAAAGAATACACTGAAGATTTTTACAGGATAAACATCAGATCAGGTCATTGGGAAAGTGATGATTAAAAGGTTTCTAGGTATATGAATGGTCTGGGATACGACATTCAGGATGAGATGAGCATGATGACCATCAGAACGATGGAAGATTCTTATTAGATGGATCTAAAAGATGAAGAGAAGCTGAGCTGAAAACAAGGTCAAAGAGGCCGAGGAAGAAGCCAAGCCAGAGGCAAAACAATTGGCCAAGACAAAAATTAGAAACCCAAAGAAGAGTGGAAGAAAAGTCAAACTCAAACTGAGAGAAGTGGGAGCTCACAGAGAGGGTAGTATGCTGATAGAAACACTTTTCCTCGAACCAGAGGAAGAGGAAGAAGCAGAGGTGGAGAAATAAAATGCTTTACCTGTGGAAAAAATGAACACAAATCTTATGAATGTCCAGATAAGAGGAAAGAAGGAGGTGAAACTCACATTTCCGAAGCTCAAGGATGGAATGTTGAGGCAGAAGATGTCGAGGATGGAAGATCACTGATGATGAGAAAAGTTCTCTTAATGCCAGAGAAGGAGGTGGAGAACCCAGTCCAAAGGAACAGACTTTTTCAGACTGCTTGCAAGACCAAAGATAGGGTATGAAAAGTCATCGTGGACAGTGGTAGCACAAACAATCTTGTTTCTACCGAGATGGTAGAAAAGCTGGAGCTGGAGACTATTGAACACCCAAGCCCATACAGAGTTTTATGTCTACAAAAAGGATATCAGGTAAATGTCACTAAACAATGTTTAGTTGAATTTAAAATAGGAGGATGTAAGGATGAAATACTATGTGATGTCATTCCGATCGATGTTTGTCATCTATTGCTAGGTAGACCATGGCAATATGACAAGAATGTGATTCATGATGGGAAAAAAAACACATATACCCTGGAGAAGAATGGGAGAGGTCACATGTTGTTTCCAATTAAGGATAAAGAAGTAAACCCAGAGGCAAGCGACACTGTACTTCTCATGAGTGGGAAATAACTTCTTAAGAAGGTTAAGAAGAAGGAAGATACACAATTCATTATGGTTACGAAGCCTAGAATTGTTTTAACCAGTACAAGAGTGGATGATTTACCAGAGGAAATCTAGAAGTTACTAGAAGAGTTTGTTGATATATTAGTGGATGAACTACCTCGTTCGTTACCACCAATCAAAAGTATAAGTCATCATATTGATCTTATACCTAGAGCTAGTTTACCAAACAAGGAAGTGTACATATTGACGCCACAGGAGAATGAAGAGGTCAAGAGACAGGTCCACGATTTAATGGACAAAGGGTTGGTTAGAGAAAGCTTGAGTCCATGCGTTGTTCCAATAGTGCTCAGCCCAAAGAAAGATGGAGGTTGGAGGATGTACATGGACTCTAGGGAAATCAATAAGATTACCATCAGGTATAGATTTCCATTGACAAGAATGGATGATTTGATGGACTTCTTGAGTGGAGCAAGATTCTTTTCAAAGATTGATTTGAAGAGTGGATATCATCAAATTTGAATGAGAGAAGGTGATGAATGGAAGACAACATTCAAGACAAATGAAGGGCTGTATGAGTTGCTTGTTATGCCATTTGGGTTAACAAATGCGCCAAGTACTTTCATGAGATTGATGAATGATGTCCTAAAGGATTTCATAGGAAAATTTGCCATCATATATCTTGATGATATATTGATTTTCAGCAAGAAAGAAGCTGAACACTTGAAGCATTTGGCTACAGTGATGAAGAGATTACAGCAAGAGAAGTTGCTGATAAATATGAAGAAATCATCGTTCATGAAGATAGAGCTCATTTATTTGGGGTTGGTTATCTCTACAAATAAGATGAAAATGGATCTAGATAAAGTGGAGGTGATTAATAATTGACCATCGTCGAAGAGTATATTTGAAGTTAGAAGCTTTCATGGATTGGCTAGTTTCTACAAAAAATTTATCAGAAATTTTAGTGGAATTAGCACACTGATGATGGACATGGTGAAGAAAAGACATAAATCTTTTCACTGGATGGAAGAAGCAGATAAAAGTTTCAATTTGTTGAAAAAGAAGATTACTGAACAACCAATTTTGGTGTTTCCAGATTTCAGTAAGACATTTTAGGTCAAGTGTGATGCGAGCAGATTTGCAATTAGAGCGGTCTTGAGCCAAGATGATAGACTGATTGCATACTTCAGTGAGAAAATGAATGAAGCAAAGCTTAAATATTCAACATATGACAAGGAATTTTATGCAGTCATACAGGCACTAAAGAAGTGGAGGCACTATTTGGTTCCTTAAGAGTTTGTTTTGTACAGCGATAATCACGCTTTACAATTCGTGACTCAACAGGAAATGTTGAACCAAAAGCATGCAAAATGGGTTGAATATGTGCAAAACTTTACTTTTGTAATTAAACATATTTCTAGAACTGCTAACAAAGTTGTTGATGCTTTGAGTAGGAAATGTTTATTGATGTAGGAGTTCAAAGTCAAAACTTTGGGTTTTGATAATCTCAAAGAAATGTACAGAGATGATCCAGATTTCAAAGAGGTGTATGAGGCATATGAGAATCCAATTCTCAGGGATAGAAGTCAATGGATTGAATATATGATCCAGGATGGATTATTATTCAGAGGCAATCAACTATGTATTCCAAAATTCTCCATGAGGGAGAATCTATTGAAACAAAAACACAATGGAGGATTGGTCGTACATTTCGGTCATGACAAAACGTTCTTGAAATTAAATGGCTCATATTTTTGGCCAGAGATGAGGACCGATGTCAAAATATTTGTGGAAATATGTAGGATTTGTCAACACACAAAAGGGAAAAGGCAGAACACGGGATTATACCATCCATTACCCATACTAGAGAGGCTGTGGGATGCAGTGAGCATGGATTTTGTGTTGAGGCTGCCAAGGACACAAAGAGGATTTGACTCGATCTTTATGGTGGTAGACAGATTTTCAAAGATGACACATTTTATACCATGCCAGAAAACCAGCGACGTAATGCACATTGCGAACCTGTTTTTCAAGGAAGTTGTCAGACTTCATGGTTTACCAAAAAGTATAGTTTCAGATTGAGACACCAAGCTCGTGGGACATTTCTAGAGGACTTTATGAAAGAAGTTGGGGACAAAATTGTCATTTATCTCAGCTTATCATCCTTAGACAAATGGACGAACAGAAGTTGTAAACCGGAGCTTGGGAGATTTGCTAAGAATCCTAGTGACTTAACACCACAATCAGTGAGATCACATTCTGCCACAGGTGGAATTTTCTTACAATGATTCATTCAACAGAAGCACAAGGAAGATTCCATTCCAAATTGTGTATGGAATGTAGCCAAGAGGAGTTTCTGAAATGAAAGATTCAGAACAAAATGAAATTAGAAGTGCAAGTGCAGAGGATTTTGCAGAAGCGATGAAGGAACATCACAGCCAAGTGAAGGAGCGATTGTAGAATTTGAGTCAAGAGTACAAGTGCAAAGCATATCAACATAGGCGAGAACTTCAATTTGAAGTTGGTGATCTAATTCTTACACATCTGAGGAAAGAAAGGTTCACAAGGGGAACATATAACAAACTGAATATGAAGAAGATTGTACCATGCAAGATCATGAAGAAATTTGGGGCAAATGCATATGATATTGAATTACCCGATGGGATTGGAATTTCACCGATATTCAACATCTCATATTTGTACCCTTACAGAGTTGAAGAAGAAGGAGAAGATAGTAAACATATAGAGTTTTAGTGGACTAAACATATGCCTGTAGTTGAAAATCCACAGATGGAAAGTATACTTGACAAGAGAGTCAACAAGAGAACCAGAAAAAAAAGAGTATTTTGAATACTTGGTCAAATGGAAGGGACATCTAGTTGAAGATGCCAGTTGGGAGAATGAAGAAAAAATTCAGAAGCATGGACAGACCGTGCAAGAGCTCATGAACAGGAGTGCACGGAAATTTTCAAGCGAGGGATTATGATGCAGGAGCATCGTCAGCAACAAGCAAGCGTGGGGGCAGAAGATAGTTGAGATGAACGCCATCACATTTTGGCACATGTCAAAAATGTTTTGAAATGTTTTTGAAAGTTTGGATGTGTAGAAATTAATGAAATAGTTAAGAAGTCGTACTTTCATATTGTAAACAGATCTTGAGCAATTCACTCTCATCTATAGGATGTAGAAGCATTTATGCATAGTTAATGAAAGTAGGTAGATTTAAATTCTAGATTAGACAGTTTTAGGAGCTGGAGGGAAAACCACTATAGACACCCTCATCTTTGTATGGTTGTATCATTCAGAAAGGGGGATTAAGCACATTAGCATAGAGGAGAAGCAAAGAGAGTAGCTGAGAAGACTCCATGTACAGAAGTTCTAAGATTAATATATGAAGCTTTGATTCAAACTCATGGTGTTATAATGCTTTCTATGTATACATGTTGAATGCTATGCTTATGGCTATTTTACTCTTTCGGTTGTTCATTTTCTTTTATGCTATGTATGTATGATTTCATGTTAAGTATTTGAAGTCTAAGAGAGTAAGGGAATGAGTTTCAATTGTTTCTCTTCTTGAGTAAGAATTCCTGTAAGGAATGCAATGAAGTGTCTGCAAGGAGTGCGTTGATAGAATTTAGAGTTTACCTCTGAAAGCTCAAGAGGGATACCATTTTTCTCATTTCAACTGAAGTGCAAGACAAGCACAGAAGCTGTGCAAGGTGTGCGTAGGCTGGTCGGGACCTTAGAATCTATAGGCTAATGTTGAGAGATTGAAGGACTATTGTCGTAGAGTTGCACAGAGTCAAGAGGTTGAGTCAAGAGGTTTAAATACTTGGGAATATTTGGAGAAGTGTTGGAAGGAGTGCGTGTAGAAGCCTTCTGGGAGACTTGAGTTACAAAATGAAGGTTAAGGAGGGTTAGAGCCTTTGAATCATTCAAAAGAAAGGAAGGAAGCACCAATAGTTGTACAGAGGCTAAATCCCAGAGAAAGGTTGCAGGTTTGATTTGAGTAGAAGGTCCTTTGAGGAGAGATTGAACAGTCTGAACTCTCAGAAGAGAACTCCTGAAATAGCAAGGACCATAGGATCTGCAAAAGTCGCAAGGGAGTTAAGTATGGGACACATCCGTAGGATCGTCGATCGTGATATATTCAAGTCGTTAGATCATTTCGAGAATTCGGAGTTCGAGACTCCGAAGTGCAAGACAAGACCTTGACTGATCAATTTCCCGAAACGTGAAAGGAGGTTTTGTGGGTGAAGTCAAAGGGTGACGAGTTCGGAATTTCAGAACTTTGGAATTTGGGGTTTCGAAAGTCCTGAAGACGACTGATCAGGACTCAGGAGGGAGGAAAGTCTAAAATCAGAAGTTGTGATAGAGTTTTTGTTGGGATTTCAGGAATCGGGTTTTCGACATTCCCGTGGACAAGGGGCAGACCACTTCACACCAGAAATATCGAAATCGCGAAACGCAAAGGAAATTGTGGAAGTGTGTTTCGGCATTTCGGCAAATTGGGGTTCGATAATTCAAGGATCATGATGACATAAGGTTAGGGTCGAGAGTTTTGAACTCCCGATACTCAAAAATACGAAATAGAGGGGGATGTCGAAAGGTGGTTCAAGTTCCGAGATCCCGGGAGAAGAAAACCATTTTGGCATTTTGGAATTTTTGTTTCCAAAAGGAATAGAAGAAAGAGAGTTTGAGAATAAACCTTACGAACTACCGGTACGCAAAATCACACTAACCGTTGGATCAACGGGAAGAACTGTAACCGTTGATTTTCCTTGGAAGTGGAACATTAGTGTTTCAGTGTTTCAGGATTCAACATATCGGGAATCCTGTTGACAAGGGGACGAGACATAGTGCCAAGGAAATCTTGAAGTCACAAAGTGTGGCAGAACTTAGGGTGGAATTTCAGGATTTTGGTAATTCGGGTTTCGGGACTCCGGGAGTTGAAAGGTAGAGTTGCATGTCATTACAACTCCCGAAATCGAAAAGGGCGAAAGGGCCAAAATTAGTGGCAAGGTGAGTTGTGAAAGTAAAATTTCGGGTTTCAGAAGTTAAAGGGGTAAGGCACCCAACAACAGGATTCATGAAATCGCAAAATCTGATATCTTGAAGAGAAAAGGAAAAATTCACGAAGTCTGTTGGGGTTTGATTATAGGAATTATGCCGATGAATGACCACGTGGGAATAATTCAAGAGGGCTTGTGAATTACACTCTGAGAAAGTGAATAATTTCCCGAGGGGAATTAAGAGAGTCAGTGAGACTCTAAGGGGCCGAATTGAAAGATCCTGTGTAGGCCTCGACCTGAGGGTTGGGGGTCTACTCCATGTTTTTGAAGAGTCCACAGTGAACATAAAAGGGAGAATTTAAATTAATACATAGTAGGATAGGCCCAAGAGTTGAGTTTTATGTTGAATTTTATCAGTCCACAATGAAATATGTTGAATTTATTAGTACCCACAGGCCCAAGAACAGTCCACAATGAAATATGTTGAATTTTATCATGTGTTTTTTAATAGCCCACAATGAACATAAAATGAAGCATTTATATTAATACATAGTAGGATAGACCCAAGAGTTTAGCTTTATGTTGAACTTTATCAGTCCACAATGAAATATGTCGAATTTTATCATGTGTTTTTAACAGGCCACAGTGAACATAAAAGGAATCATTTAAATTAATACATAGTAGAAAATTATTTAAGAGTTTGATGCTTAATTTAATGCATTTGAGAAATCAAATTTGAGACAATAAATTGATATTTTGAATACCAAAAATATCAAATATATATATATATATATATATATATATATATATATATATATATATATCAAAGTCTGAATAGTTATACTACCAAATACATAGGTTCCACATCCATTTTAGGATGATAACAAAATCTAAGACATTTAACTCCAAAATTCTGGACTCTAAGCCATCACTTTAAGATAGATCACTTCATACCTGCAATTCAAAAAAAATAGAATTCAAAAATAAAAAATTTACAATTCAAACATGCGAAATAAAACAAAATTCAAAAATTGTGACTAAAACAAAATTGACATACATACCAAAAGAGTCAAGTTTCACCCTCCAACATACTCTTTCCCACCAAATATAATGTAAACATATTTTCCACCAAATATAATTTAGACATCTGTAACAATAATAAACAATAATAAAAAAAAACAAAGAACACATATTATCATATATACTTTAACTAAATATTAAATAAACAATAAGAAATAACAACATACCCAACCACAATTAAAAATATTTAAGATAATTACTCTCCACATTAAGCATATATGATTTAAACAATTTGTAAAATCTTATCTTAAATCTGAAAAGAATTTAAAGAGAAAAATTGTGTTCTTGGTAAAAA
>JASDQU010436963.1:11136-34242 GCA_032191745.1 Picea mariana
ATCTAGCAAGTAATTGTCAATTTCGTTCTTGTGGATCAAGAATATTGCTATGTGACATTTTCTTTTACTAACCTTGAGTGAAGATTATTGATCTTAAAAAATGAAGCTATGCACTTCAAATATTTGTAATGATAGTAAAAAATAAAATAATTATGGTTTCTCGTAGGAAAAACAACCTTGTAACCTCCACATGTTGTTGCTAGTATAGCAAAAAGGTCAAAATGTTTCTATCATTCCAGGTTTTTATAAATAAATAAATAGACGTCAGATTTTCGATGGCTATGGAATATTGAACATTCCTATAATAAATGTGAGGATCGATCACCGGTTTAATAAGTACATATCAAAGGCCAACGGTCTGACGATATTTAGAATGCGTCAGATATCCAAATCCTTCTAAATTTTCGTTGGATATCCAACTTCTTCGGGGCCAATTTGAAAAAAACACAACAAAATTACAATTTCTATAGATAAAATCCAATGACAATGCAAATTTTTTGAGTGGAGTCAAAGGATGTCGTCGGATTTTGGATTCAAATGTAGTTTTGTCACTTGGAGTTCTTTAAAAAAAATCTCAAGTTAAGAACTACCACCCCAGAATGTTTGCTCCATAACTTGACTCATAAACTCAGCAAGCCATCTCATCAAACTCAACAAGATATACATATCTTAGACGATTTCTTCAAATATAAAGAGTTCATCAAGAGTTCTTCAACAAATAATAGTAAGAGAATTTTCAAGAACATAGGTTGGTATTCCATAAAATTCAAAACCATACATAAAATCAGGCCAACAAGAAAAGGTTAGTAGAAACTCGTAGCCTCTATTGGAAATTTTACTCACTCTCTCTCTGGCTGTCTTCAAAAATTGATTTCATAATTATGTATGTCTTGGCTCCTTTAGAATGTTCTCTCATAAACTTTTGTGTGCATTATAGAGCCATCGTAAGCTTATTGGTATTTCAAATTTCTTCACTACAGAATACCATAAGCTTACTCTCACTTTTTTCCCACAAGCCCACATTTGCACTTAGGGTATCATTTAAATGTTTGCTTCATACACATGAAATTCTCAAGCTATAATCCTCCTTAGGTTATGATAATAAAAAAATTACTCTCAAAGGACCCTACATGGAGTAGAACAGTATCCTACAATAAATTTGACTCCATAAGGAATCATAAACTTGAAAACCTGTATGCAACTATAATCCTACATCCTACTTTTTAATGCAGGACTCGTATCAATGAAACCTTCATTAAAAACCCACAGAACTCTTATTCGCCTGTCAAACTAACAACAAATGTTAGATCTTACAAATCTACAGTTTGAAATTAATTTGATAATACAATGTCACATTAAAAATCAAATTATATCATATTTCAAATATTCAACAGGAGTATTTCATACAATTAGGGGTCTGCCAAGAGGTCAGGTCCACCACCACGTTTTTTGATCTCCGCAATGAATACTAGTTGTTCGATCACAAATCGGATTCCAAACTCGAAATAAAATTCTATCTGATTGGAATTACGGGTACAGGTCTCGATGTTAAACAATGTGCATCTAACTTCTTCGCAATGAATTGTGTTTGTCGATCTTAGCCTTAGATCATTTTAAACCACATGATCTCTAGATACAATAAATTTGACACAGAAGCATTTGACAGAGACTTTAAATTGATAACAGAACTTTGATTTTCTAAATTTAGCATCAAAGAACACTTACAGTTCGTTCCAAAATAGATTTGGATGAACTCCTTTCATGGATGGATAAATAAAACTCATATATCTCGCAACAAGAGATCAAAAAAGGTATACACAGACGTCTCTAGAGTGAGGATTTTCAATGGAATTTGATTTCTTTTATTGGTAACAAATATTTATCAATCTAATCCATATCCTAAGCTTTTCCTCTCAACTCTCAACCCTTGACTACTGAACACAAGAGCCTTGATGGGCTTAAATACAAATAATTTTTGTTTTCTCAGATCCACTATGTTTGGGTTGAATTTCCTTATTCAACCATATATCCTACAATCTAGCCTAGAAATAAAAATGACTTCTATATATGTTACAAAGAAGGATTTGAAACCCTTGTTGCATTATTTGATTTACTTAAAACAACAAAAATAATTAAGAGAACCAAATATCTTTGGTCAAATTTATTTTGACTTCAAAATCAATGATGATTTTGTTCTTTGAGTTCATGTCCCTGCATCAGACTCCTCACGTCAGAAAATTTCATGAACTCCTCACGAGTTCTTCTATAGTACTGCCACTTTTTTCCAATGGATGATCCTTCCATTTCACCAAGTACTCATAGTACTCTTTCCCTCTTGTCTTCTTTAGCACTCTGGTATCCAGAATTCTTTCCATGTATAGCTTCTTCTCTGTAGGAATTTGTTTCTTCCATTTTACTTGTTTTCATGTTTCTTTGTCTAAGTCTTTTGTTGATTGTTTTTATTCAGGTTCTACATAAGAATACAAATATGATACATTAAATATGGGATATATTCTCATGTCTTCTGGAAGTTCAATCTCATAAGCATTGGCTAAAAACTTTCTCAAAATCTTGCAAGGCCCAATCTTTTTAACCTTCAGTTTTTTATACGTACTTTTAGGAAATCTTTATTTCCTCAAATGTGCCAATACTAAATCTCCTTAAAAAGTAACTTCCCTTATTTTCAAATATTCTTTCTATTTGTACTTGAAACTATTCTCATGTAATTGTTCTTTGACTTTTTCATGCAACATTTGCATATCTGAAGAAAAATCTTCTGCATTTTCACTTCTCTTTTCCATCTGTCCCAAATCTCTGAGCTTAAATACTCCCCTTGGGTTCACTCCATAAAAAATATTGAAAGGACTTAACCCTGTACTTTTGTAGGGTGTGTCATTATAAGAAAATTCAACTTGTGGTAAAGCTAAATCCCACTGATTAGGATGTTCACTTTCCAAGGTTCTCAATATATTACCCAAACTTGTGTTTGTAAGTTCAGTTTGACCATATGTTTGAGGATGGTATGTTGAACTAAAGATAAGACTTGTTCCCACTTTCTTCCACAATGTCCTCTAGAAGTGTCCAACAAACTTAGTATCTCTGTCTAAACAATACTAACATGAAGACCATGTAATCTTACTACTTCTTTAAAAATATATAGTTTCACTATGAGTTGCATCACTAGTTTTATAACAGGGTATAAAATGTGCCATTTTAGAAAATGTATCTACCACAACAAAAATAGAATCATTGCCCCTCTAAGTTCCTGGAAATCCCAAAACAAAATCCATACTCACATCATCCCAAGGTCCTTTTGGAATTGGAAATGGCTGATATAAACCTTTATTCTAGTGTCTAGCTTTTGCATGCTGACAAACTTTGTATCTTCCCACAAATTTATGAACATCAGTGCTCATTCCTATCCAATGATAAAAATTAACCAATTGAGCATAAGTTTTGTCATTTCCAAAATGATCAACAAGTCCTCCACTGTGATTTTCCTACAACAAATTCTTTATGATTGAACATGTTGGAATGCACAATTTACTTCCTTTGAACACCAATCCTTCTTCCAGCATGAAATACATCCATGGGCTTCTGTCTCTCAAAATTGGATTCTAACATGCTTCATAAATTTCCTTAAAATCTGCATCTTCAGGGTACATATCTTTGAGATTTTCTAATCCAAGAAAATTCACATGTAACTACTGCAAAACTAAACATATTCTGCTCAAAGCATCTGCAACCTTGTTAGAGCTTCCACTAATATGTTTTAATACAAAATTAATATTTTGCATGAATTCTACCCATTTAGCATGTTTCAGATTTAATTTCTCTTTCTTAGTTATGAACTGCAAAGCATGGTTATCAGAATATAAAACAAACTCTTTAGGCATTAGGTAATGCCTCCATTTCTTCAAAGCTTGAATCATTGCATAGAATTCTTTGTCATAAGTGGAATATTTTTTTTTTTCCTCACTCAGTTTCTCACTAAAATATGAAATTGGCATGTCATATTGACTCAAAACACCTCCAACTATTGTCCCACTGGCAACACATCTAACTGTAAATATTTTGTTGAAATATGGAAGAGCTAAGATAGGTCTCTGAGTAATCTTTTCCTTCAACAATTTGAACCC
Source organism: Picea mariana (assembly GCA_032191745.1). NCBI lineage: Eukaryota > Viridiplantae > Streptophyta > Pinopsida > Pinales > Pinaceae > Picea > Picea mariana. The sequence continues at coordinate 15,276 of JASDQU010436963.1, forward strand.
TTCATATAGTCCATTTTTTGTCTTGAAGGTTGTTTTCAATTCATCACTTTCCCTCATTCCAATTTGATGATATCCACTTTTTAAATCTATCTTTGAAAAAAAAATTATCACCACTTACACAATCCATGAAATCATCCATTCTGGGTAAAGGGAAACGATACCTGATGGTGATTTTATTTATGGCTCTAGAATATGTGCACATTCTCCACTCTCCTCCTTTCTTCGGGCTCAACACTATAGGTACAACACATGGACTCAATATTTCTCTGACCAATCCCTTGTTCAACATTTCTTGCACTTGTTTGTTGATCTCTTCATTTTCTGCTGGAGTCATTCTGTAAGTTGCTTTGTTTGGAAAACTAGCTCCGGGAATTATATCTATATGGTGACTAATACTTATAACAGGTGGTAGTTCATTAGGAAAATCATCAAATACAATATCCACATACTCCTCCAATAATTTTTGAACTTCAATAGGAAATTCATATATTCTTGTGTTGGTTAAAACAATCCTAGGTTTTCCAACAACAACAAAACTTACCTCTTCATATTGCACATGCTTCAGAAATTAATTTTCTGTGAACAACGATACTTTTGGACTTGTCTTCTCTTCTTCTCTTTCATCCTTAAGAGGAATAAGAGTATGCATTCTGGCTTCCTTCTCAAATGTAAAGGTATTTTCTATTCCATTGTATACCACATTTATGTTATATTTCCATGGTCTTCTCAACAACACATGACATGCATCCATCAAAATGACATCACATACAATATGATCCTTATAATTTCCAATCTAGAAATCAACTCTGCACTATTCATTCACCAATACTTGATGCCCTCTTTGCATCCAAGAAAGTTTCTATGGTGTAGGATTCATCTCCTTCTTCATTCCTAACTTCTCAGCCATTTCCACAGAAACCAAATTATCAGTACTACCATTATCAGTAATCAATTTGTAGCACTTACCTTTTGATTTGCACATTGTTCTGAACATATTTTTCTTTTGTGTTGATTCATGCACTTCCTTCTTTGATTTCAGTAAATTTATCCTCATCAATAAGGCTTCTCTTTCCTCTAGACCTTCATCATTCTCCTCTGGTATTTTTGGCTCATTTTCATCTTGTGCAATTCACGCAGATCCCCCTACCTCGGCGGGGTCTGCTGACCTCCCGATCTATGGATCTTCAAACTTCTCTGAGCTGAAATGGCTCCCCGGTTCCCATTGGAACCTTCAAAAAATAAAACCATAGGTCCTTTTACAAAATCCTCCCACGTGAGCAAGCACTAGGCACAAGATCCCCTCACGCGACCACCGGTGGTGACCAAGAGCCTAACCAAAAGGTGCTTCACACTTCGCGACCTCTAGTATTCTATTGCAAGTCACCCCAACTCTTCTAATCCCTGAACTTTTAACTAGAGCTTAGTGATCACTAACTCCTACCTTTATCCTCCACTGATATGACATCCAGCTACAACCTGGGTCTAGCTTCCGAGCACTACGGGACTTCACGTATCGAGAACTCTTGAAGTAGCCTAATGCAGACCCCCTACCTCTGCCTCTACAGGGTCCAATGACCTCCCAGTCTAAGGATCGATCTTCAACTCCTTGAGCCAAAATAGTTCACTAGTTCCTTGTTGGAACCTTCAATGAATCCATAGGTCCTTATGAACTCCACCCTGCGCAAACAAGCATCGAGCACGAACTCCTTCCCCATGTGACCACTACCCGTGACCACTGAATTATCCCACAAAGGGCACGTTGCATTTCACAATTTCGGGGATTCCAATGAAAAACACCCTTCCTCCTCCTGTCCGGAAACCCCGACAAGGGCTAACAGTCCTTAGCTCCTCCCTTATCTCAGCCTCATGTGACCCTCATCCAAACCCTGGGGCCTACCTCCGAGCGCGTTGAGATTTTGTGTATCGGGAATCCCTAATGCGACTTCTCTCGATTTCCTGATGCCAAAATTATCCCATGTTAGATCAACAGTCCTCACGGTCCCGCGATCCAACAGCCCACGTTCCTCCGTCATGAAGTCGGGACTTCATAACTTGGGACTTTGGGATGGTTCTCTCCTTCGAACCTCTGACTCCTGAAATGTCGAAACATCGATGCTCTAGATTGATGGCCCACAACCCCCATGATCCAATGGCTATGATTGAATCACAATTTCATGATTCAGGAGTTCTAACAACTCTTCCCTTTGACTCCTCTGAGTTGCGAGTCAGTAAAATGATCCATGCTCACCATGTGTCCTTTCCAGTGGATGGTCCTGATTATTTCATGAATTCTCCTTTCGTGAACTTGCTCTTGTATTCACCTCTGATCTCTCAGTGCCCAATCCTCCGGTGTGTGTGTAGATCTCTACCACGTGTCCTTCCGGATCCAATGGTCTAGAACGATTTCATGACTCCTCCCTTCACGATTTTTCTTCTCTGCTCATCACAAATCTCCCAATGTCTGGTCCCACGAACACCCTTGATCTGCTGCCACATGTCCTCCTGACGATGGATGGTTTCAATCATTTCAGAACTTCTCTCGTGCACCTTTCTCCAGATCCAATGACTGTTGGTCCACGTGCTTAGATCCAATGGTCCATATCTGATCTCCTCTCCCATGCATGTTCTCACCTATCTGGACTCTGATCAGATGATCCAAATCCTCCCATGATCTATGGTTGGGATTGAATCATGATTTTGCATGTCACGGAAATGAATGAATTATGTCCTCACAACTTCCGGTATCCAATCCTGTGAAATGAACCAACGATTCAGATCTCTCCTAGAGTGATGACTCCTATTCCACCTAAGCTTTGAGAGTGGAATGGATCCCACCATTATCCTCCTTACAACTTCACTTGATCCAACGGCTTGCAGCTATCGATTCTTCCTCTTCGAAATCTCTCTATTGTCCGTTCAACTCCTTAACGAGTCCTAGCCAAATCATTTGGCGCTAACTCTCTTGAACTTTGATCTTCTGATTTAGAATATTTTCGAGTCATTCGAAGGTCTCAGTCTTTGAATTTTTCATGTGCTCTGCGTGCAGCTCCATGTTACTCCTCCTGATCTTTGGGACTTGGAATAATTCCACCCTCGCACACTCTTTGTGCTATCTCTTATGATCTTTCAGATGGCTCAGTCACTAAGGGACTTGACCCTTCTACGCCTTCTTTAGAATAATTTTGGTACTCCTCTTGGCATACTCCTGCGCTTTACCTCCTGAACTTGGAACTTGAAACAAGTTCTCTCTGTGCGTTCTCATTGCACTTGAACTAGACTTCTAATGTTTGTTTCTCAACACTTCGTGTGAGTGTTGGCCTGGTGAAATCCTTTCACAGGTCTTCCTCCGGAGTATTTAGTAACTTTTCCCCTTCTCTCCTTGACAGGATGTAAGTGCCCTCCTGGAAACTTCTTGCTCAAGCACACCTTGCTGAGCCTATAGAGTGTTCAACAACTCTGTAAATGTCTTTCGTTGGACACTTCTCTTGTCACAGAAATTGAAATAGAGTTCCCTAGTGCACTCCTTGCACTCGCTCGATGCCCTCCTGACAGAGATTCACATAACCTTCAGTAGTTTTGTCTTCTCTCTGAAATCAAAATACAGTTCTTCTTGTCCACTCCTTGCACTCACTTGATGCCCACCTGGCAGAGCTTCACAGAATCCTCAGTGATTTTGTCTCTTTGTGCCCTTCCCTGCACAATATTTCCTCCAAGGTGTTCAGTAACCTTGAGGATTCTCCCTTGAGTTTTTGATCACTATGGTGTGCCCTCCTGACATGTTCTTTATTGACTCCATAGAGTTCATATGTGCACTCCTTGCACTGGCTACAAAACCTCAAGTGTTCTTTTGTGCACTCCTTGCATAGCCTAAAGAATCTAGAGCGATATTATGAACTCAATGAGGATAAATGAAATCTATATTCCTACTGTAAATGAAACTTAACATACATCTAAAACATTCATTCATGAAACACATAAACACACGATATGAAAGAAAAACTGCTTTTCTATTTTCTCTATGTGTCTATACAGATGTTTACAAAACTGGATAGTAACAAAGTTCCATTTCCTTCAAGATCTCTCTCTCTCAGAACTTCTACCTCCTAAGGCCTCTCTACCCTAGATCTCTCTATCCTTATTTTTTCTATTTGTCTTCCTATCTAAAATCTGATACAAGATCTCCTTACAAAAGAGGGGCTCTATGATCTCGTCCTCTCTCACCTATCCTCATCTATCACATTGAAGTTTCATAAATAATTACCCAGGCCTGATTGTGATCTGGGTCTGCTACAAGAAAGCATTTAAATGAAATCCAACCACTACCTGTACAAAGGTATGGCTCAACATTTACGATCTTACAGCATGAAAATCTGTATAGGATTATTCCAAATTTAAAAGTGGGAGGTTTAATGCCTCTCCCTTTCTCTATTGAGTGTTTGTGTGTTAGCGCACTGGTGCAACTGTTGATGTGGAGCGATGCTCTTGCATCATACTCCTCATCTAGGAAAATCATGAGCTCCTTCTCATGTGCTCCTCTTCTCCAGTGTTGAAATCCTCATGGATACCAAACTCTCTTCTGGAGTTGTCCTCTTGATCCTCTCCAGCTATGTTTTTGTTGCTTCCTTTTCTTCTTATTCTTCTCTGCTACTATGGAAGGATCTCCTCTGTTCAGCTCCCTTTTGTTGACTGCTTCTACTTACTTCAACGTCAACTTCCTGATCTGTTCTATTACTCTATCTAGTTTCTCCAGTGGTTGGCTCTTCTTATATAGTCTTCTCTGTTGCAACTCTTCCTTCTCCTTAGTGGGAAGATCATATTGATTCCCCATGCTATCTTTACTTCCTCTTGTGGAATTGAGTTTCCGCTCTACTGCAAATTTCAGTTCTGCATTCCCATCATCAAGTTGTTGTTCAACTTCTTTCTTTGAAAGATTAGCTTCTATTAGCCCTTCTTGTGCTGGAAAATATGCATCTTCCTCCAACCATTCCTCTATCTAGTGTGCTCCTCCACCTTCCTCCAACTTGACGTGTTGGATGTGCCTACCTCTTTCCAAGTCTTCTGATTCCTCCTGCAAATCAGCAAAGTCTATGATGTCTGCCTTCTTTTATGTTGCAGGCTCCAGTGCTGCAGTCATTTCCAGTTCAGCTTCCTGGCTGAAAATTTTGAGCAATTATGTCGAATGCTCTTCTCTTGAATTTTGCATGAATATCTTCTGGTAGTCATCTGTTGGTTCTGGATTGTCCAACCAATCCTCCAACATCCTCAATTCTATCTCCCATTGAGTGAGCATCTCAACTATATGGTCCCCTTCTTCTCCTTGGGAAACTTCTGATATCTTCTCCTTCATCATGACAGTCATCACTGGTTGTCTTTCTCCTACTGTTGGACTTTCATCATGTCCACTGGTCTCTTTCTGGCTGTTTGGTAGGAATACCTTGATCCCTCCAATAATCAGAACGCTTTTCTGGTCCTCCTCCTGGATGGTTAAAGTTTTTAACTTGTCATCATCTTCATTCACAGGCTCTGCAAACCCACATGAATCTTCTCCTATCAGTACTTCTTGCTGACATGAACTCACTTCTGAGCTCTCGAGACTTTTAGATAGTCTCATCTCCTTCTCCCTACTCACTTGGAAATTTGGGAATTTTTTGTTTCCCACCTGGCATTCTATGAGATCAATCAATCCCATCTCGTTGTCCACTTGGAAATCAGAACTTTCGACATTTCTCCCCTGTAAGTATACGAGACCTTCCACCGATCTCTTTCCATTGCCCACCTAGCAAATTAAAAGTCCATTTCCACCCACCTGCTAGTTTATGAGATCTTCATCTGATCTCCCTTCCTCGTCATCACTAAGATTTCTCCCAATTTCTGGTTCACAGACGTGAATCATTTCCTCCTCTGTGTCACTGAGGTTTTTAGTATTCCTCAGCCATCTTCTTAACAACTATCATTGTCTTTTGGCCACAAATTTCTTTACTGGCCACTTTACCTTCTTCTTCATGGGCCACTCATATACCTAATTCACTTTAGCATCATGTTGCATTTTAAATGTGAGCTTCTCCATCCTTGCTCTTACCTCATTGAACTCCAGATCCATCTATGGATTTTTTTTCTTCTTGAGGCCTTCTCTTTGACCACATCCATGGCCTTCAATAGCCATTTCCACCTTCTACCTACCCTCCTGAAAATCCTGTGGATTACTCTGCATCTGTGAGCATCTCCATCTTCTCCCATAGCTCACCTAGATGTTCAAATTTCTAATGATGCTTACTTGCAAGTTGTTGTCTATAAGCAAGGCTCAACCTTTTGATTACCTCCATTGCCTACACAATTCAATTCTATAAAGCCTTGATACCACATGATGCAAACCCCCTACCTCTGCCTCGGCAGGGTCTGCTGACCTCCCGATCTAAGGATCGATCTTCAAACTCCCCGAGCCAAAATAGCTTAGTAGTTCCCTACTAGAACCTTCAATGAATCCACAGGTCCTTCTAAACTCCACCCCACGCAAACAAGCACCAAGTGCAAACTCCTTCCCTATGTGACCACTACCCATGACCACTGTCTTAGCCCACAAAGGGTACGTCACGTTTTGTGATTTCGGGGATTCCAATGAAAAACACCCTTCCTCCTCCAGTCTCGAAACCCTGACAAGGGATAATAGTCCTTAGCTCATCCCTTATCTCCACCTCATGTGACCCTCATCCAAACCATGGGGCCTACCTCCGAGCACATTAGAATTTTTCATATTGGGAATCCCTGATGTGACTTCCCCAATTTCCCAATGCTGAAATTATTCCGTGTTAGATCAATGGTCCTCGCGGTCCCGTGATCCAACGGTCCACGTTCCTCCTTTGCAAAGTCGATACTTCACAACTTGAGACTTTGGGATGGTTATCTCCTTCAAACTTTCGACTCCCGAAATGTCAAAACGTCAATGCTCCATATCGACGGCCCACAACCCCCGTGATCTGACAGTTATGACTAAATCACAATTTTGTGATTTGAGAGTTCTAACAACTCCGCCCTTTGACTCCTCTGAGTCACAAGTCAGCAAAATTTTTCCTGCTTGCCACATGTCCTTTCTGATGGACGGTCCTGATTATTTAGTGAATTCTCATTTAGCGAACTTTCTCTTGCCTTCACCTATGATCTCTTGATGCCTGATCCTCCAGTGTGTGTGTGGATCTCCACCACATTTCCTTCTGGATCCAATGGTCCAAAATTATTTCAGGACTCCTCCCTTCGAAATTTTTCTCCTCTGGTCCTCGCAAATCTCCCAGTGTTCGGTCCCACAAACACCCATGATCTGTTGCCACCTGTCCTCCTGACAGTGGATGGTTTTGATCGTTTCAAAAATTCTCTCATGCACCTTTCTCCGGATCCAACGATTGTTGGTCCACATGCTTAAATCCAATGGTCCAGATCTTATATCCTCTCCCATGCATGTTCTCACCTATCTGGACTCTGATGAGACGGTCTAGATCCTCCCATGATCTACGGTTGTGATCGAATCACAATTTTTCATGTCGCTACTTTAGAAACTAAGGACTTCTGTCCTCACAAATCCCAGTATATGATCCCGCGAAATGAACCAACGATTCATATCTCTCTTGGATCGACGAATCCTATTCCTCCTGAGCTTTGAGAGTGGAATGGATCCCACTATTATCCTCCTTGCAAATTTTCTTTTCTGAGGTGTGCTAAGACTAAATATCCCACTTCAAATTGAAGCTATCATCTGTGTTTATCTTCTATGTGCTTTTATTCCTGGTTAGAACTCTGCAATCGTTCTCTGACTTTACTGTGGAGCTCCTGCATCTCTCCTACAAAATATTTCACTCCAACACTCATGAACTCACTCTACTCTAAGTCTCTCAACTCAGAAACTCCTCTTGGCTACATTCCATACATTATCTGAAATGGTCTTTTTCCGGTGCTCTTATTAGGTGAGTCATTATATGCAAATTCTCCTTGTGGTACAATCTGATCCCATTGAATATGGTGTTCATTTACTAAACTCCTCAATAATTCCCCCAAACGTTGATTTACTACCTCAGTTTGTCCATCCATGATATGTTGAGCTAAAAGATAAATTCGTCCCAACTTCTTTTGTAGGGTTATCTAGAAATTACCAACAAATTTGGTATCTCTATCTGAAACAATACTCTTAGGTAACCCATGAAGTCAAACAACTTCTTTGAAAAACAGATTTGCAATGTGTGTTGCATCACTGGTTTTCTGACATGGAATGAAATCTGCCATTTTGGAAAATCTATCGACTACCATGAACATGGAATCACAATCACTCTGTGTTCTCAGTAGTTCCAACACAAAATCCATACTTACCGCATCCCACTGCCTCTCTGGTATTGGAAATGGTTGATATAATCATGTATTCTATCTCTTCCTCTTTGCGTGCTAACAGATTCTACATCTATTCACAAATTTCAGCACATTTGTCCTCATTCCTGGCCAATAATACAAATTGTTTAGCTACGCAAATTTTTTTATCATGGTTGAAATGTCCATCCAATCCCCCACTATGTTTTTCCTTCAAAAGGTTTTCTCTCATAGAACTCTTTGGGATACACAATTGATTTCCTTTGAATAACAGTCCATCCTGAATTAAATATTCGATCCATTGGATTTTGTAAATTAGAACAGGGTTCTCACATGCTTTGTAAGCGTCTTTGAAATCTGAATCATCTCTGTACATCTCCTTAAGGTTGTCAAAACCTAATTTATTAACTTGAAACTCCTGTAGAATCAAACATCTCATGCTCAATGCATCAACAACCTTGTTAGCATTTCCAGAAATATGTTTTATGACAAAAGTAAAATTATGCATAAAATCAACACATTTTGCATGTTTCTAGTTCAGTTTCTCCTGTCTAGTTACAAACTGTAAGGCCTAATTGTTGCTATACAAAACTAACTCCTTCGGAACCAGGTAGTGCCTCCATTTCTTCAAGGCTTGAATTGTTGCATAAAACTCTTTATTATAAGTGGAGTAATTTCTTTTGGCCTCATTCAGTTTCTCACTGAAGTATGAAACAGGTCTATTGTCTTGACTTAAGACTACCCCAATCGCAAATCCACTTGCATCACATCTCACTTGAAATGTTTTACCAAAACTCGGCAGAACCAGAACTCGTTGTTCAGTTGTATTCTCCTTCAACAAATTGAAACTTTTTTCATCTTCCCCTGTCCAATGAAAATATTTATGTCTCTTCTTGACTGTATCCATCATCGGCAAATAAATCCCACTAAAATTTCTGATGAACTTCCTGTAAAAACTGGCTAATCCATTGAATCTTATGAATTCAAAGATATTCCTTGGAAATGGCCACTCTTTGATTGCTTTTACCTTCTTTGGATCCATATTCAACTCATTTGAAGAGATCACAAACCCCAAATAAATGAGTTTCATCTTCATTAAAGACAACTTCTTCATATTTATCAACAACTTCTGTTGTTGCCACCTCCTCATCCCAGAAGTTAAATGCATCAAATGTTCTTCCTCAATCTTACTAAAGATCAGTATATCATCAAGATACACAATTACAAACTTCCCAATGAAATCTTTCAAGACTTCGTTCATCAATCTCATGAAAGTACTTAACACGTTCATCAAACCAAATGGCATGACAATCCATTCATACAACCCTTCATTCATTTTGAATGGTGTCTTCCATTCATCACCTTCCTTCATCCAAATCTGGTGACATCCACTCTTTAAATCAATTTTTGAAAAAAACCTTTCTCCACTCAATCAATCCATCAAATCATCCATCTTGGGTAAAGGAAATATGTACCTGATGGTGATTTTGTTTATAGCCCTTGAGTCTGTACACATTATCCATCCGTCATCCTTCTTCAGACTTAACATTGTTGGTACATCGCATGGACTCAAGCTTTCTCTAATCAACCCTTTGTCCATCAAATCAGGGACTTGCTTCTTAACCTCTTCATTCTCTTGCGATGTAAATCTGTACATTTCTTTGTTTGGTAAACTTGCTCCTCATATAAGTTCAATGTGATGTCTTATACTTTTGATGGGCTGCAATGAACAAGGAAAATCGTCCACCACTATATCAGCGAAATTCTCTAGCAGTTCCTGAATTTCCTCAGGTAGATCATCTATCGAAGTACTGGTCAAGATGACTCTAGGTTTTCTCACCACAACAAACTGCATGTCTTGATCTTTTTTGACTTCATCTAGAAGTTCCTTCCCACTCACGAGAAGTATAATATTGTTTGTTTCTTCTTTCACCTTCTTGTCTTCAATTGGGAGCAACATATGCATCCTACCATTCTTTGCCAAGGTGTAAGTGTTCTTTCTTCCATCATGAATAACATTTCTATCATATTGCCAAGATCTCCCCAACAAAAGATGACAGAAATTCATGGGAATTATATCACATAAAATCTCATCTCTATAACCCTCTATCTTAAATTCAACTAAACATTGTTTAGTGACTTTTACTTGATGTCCTTTTTGCAACCACGAAACTTTATACAGGCTTGGATGTGCAACTATCTCTAATTCTAGCTTCTCCACTGTTTCTATGGATACTAAGTTATCCATGCTTCCACTTTCAACTATATCATTTCATACCCTATATTTGGTTTTTCAATCAGTCCTAAACAAACTGTTCCTCTGGAATCTATTTTCCATCTCTTTCTCTAGCTTCAAGAGAATCTTTATCATCATCAAGGATCTTACACCTTCTACATCTTCTGCCTCAACATTTCACCTCTGTGCCTCGGAAATGTGAGGTTTGCCTCCTCCTTCTCTCTTTCTCTCAGGACATTCCCAATATTTGCATCCTATCTTTCCACAAACAAAACACTTTACTTCACCTCCTTTGTCCCCTCCTCTTCCTATTGCTCGAGGAAAAGTGTTTCTATCAACATATTGTCTTCCTTATGAACTTCCTCCCCTTTTTGGGTGGTTATGAGGCTTATTTTCTTCATCCTTGTGCTTCTGTACTCTATCCTGGGAAACTGATTTGCCTATTCTATGAATCCTACCTCTGCCCCTTTGACCTTGCTTTCGTGCCAATTTCTCCTCTACCTTCAGAGCAAACTGATAGGCATATTCCACATTTATGATTGTCACCATACTCATCTCATCATGAATCTCATATGTCAGGACATTCATATATCTGAAGACCTTTTCACCATCACTCTAATGATGACCAACTCTAATGTTTAACCTATAAAACTCCTTTGTATACTCCTTCACTGTCATCCCTTTTTGTCTCGAATTCTGCATTCTTTGAAACAAATTGATTTGATAATCTCTGGGTATGAATTTGGCTTTCATCTTGGTGACCATCCTATCCCATCTTTTAATTCTTTGTTTTCCCTTGCAACGCCTGCTAGCCTGTAGTTCATCCCACCATAGTGTTGCATGTCCTTTCAGTCAAGTGACAACATGCTTAACTTTCTTATCTTCTTCAACATCTTCATATTCAAAGTATTTATCTAGAGTTCTAAACCAAGCTAGTAGGTCCTCAACGTTCAAGTTTCCTTCACACATCGATATGACCAACTTTGCTTTGGAACCCATTCTTGCAACAACTTTTAGCAAACGTACCTTTGTAGCATCTTCAGCTACAACTTCCTCAGCACCTTCTTTGTTCTCACTTTCAGCCTCACTGATATCTCCAGTATCAGATGTTCATCTATGTGTTGTCTCCATAGAATCTAATCAAGAATGAAGTTATCTCATCTCCCTTTCCACAGCTTGATTGGGCATAGTTCTCTCTAGACATCTCCTTGGTGACATTTTTTCAATATGTCCTCGCAGAATTCAAATCACAATTTTCCTCTATCTTCTCTTGCTTATAGAAAACAATAGTTGTAAGCCCTGATACCACCTCACATAGAGCCCCCTACCTCGACTAGGTCTGTTGACCTCTCGATCTATGGATATTCAAACTTCTCTGAGCTGAAATGGATCCTCGGTTCCTACTGGAACCCTCAACAAATAAAACCACAGGTCCTTTTACAAACTTCGCCCGCACGAGCAAGCACTAGGCACAAGCTCCCCTCACGCAACCACTGGAGGTGACCATAGGCCTAATCAAAAGGCGCTTCACATTTTGCGACCTTGGGTATTCTATTGCGAGTCACCCTGACTCTTCTAATCCCCAAACTTCGAACTAGATCTTAGTGATCACTAACTCCTCTCTTTATCCTCTGCTGATGTGACCTCCAGCTAGGACCTGGGTCTAGCTTCTGAGCGCTACGGGACTTCGCGTATAAGGAAATCGTGAAGTATCTCTCCCCCCTTCTCTCGAGGTCTGAACTCTCAACTTAACTCACCTCAAATCAACGGTCTGAGACTCCTGTGATCCAATGGTCCAGATCCTCTTTCACGAATTGAAACTTTGTGTTTCGCGAATTTGAAATTTGGCTTCCTTCTTCCTTCTAACTCTCGATATCTCCTTTCCACGAAAGGAATCAATGGTCAAATCTCTCCTCATATCGACGGCTCACTATCCCTCCTAATATTTCGAGTGTTTAATGACTCTCGGCTCTTATCCTCCTCGCAGATTTACTGGATCCAACGACCCACAAATATCATCACTTCCTCTAGGAATCTATGTCGTTCGTGGAGGTTCTCTACGGTTCCTCGCAAAATGACTCGGCGTCAACCCTTCTGAGCTTGTTTCCACGATTTGACTTAGACCATCATTTCTCCTCTGAACTCTTCCAAGCCTCTATCCTTCCTAATATTGAATTCTCACTGCGAATTTCGGGGTTTTATGAAATCATGCACGCACACCTTGCATCTTTCACAATAACCTATGTTTATCTAACATCCCCAACTCTGCACACTCCTTATGAAAGGAGTTCTTCAACCACTCCCTTGGTTTGGACAAGTCTAAGACTCTCCTCATCCTGTGCACACCTTGCACAACTCTATATTATACTTGCACTTATACTAGTATAAGTTCAACGGTATCTCTCCTAAGCTTTCTGAGGTAAAACTCAGAATTTGTCGATGCACTCCTTGCGGACTTTCACTGCACTCCTTGCAGGAATTATCAAGAGGAGAAACAATTGAAACTTATACTCTTCTCACAGACTTGCACATTCAAAATGAAATCACATACATATGGCATTGAAGCAAATTCATAATAGAGATTGTAAGCAAACTATAAGCATACAATTTAATAGATGCACACAGGAACCATACTACACCATGAAATTGGATCAAAGCCTTCTTATATTCATTCAAGTGCTCCTGTACATGGTCTCAATAACAACAACTATCTTCTCATACAACTTCTAAAATCTCTATTCTTTTTTGTTCTCCTATGCTCTCTTACTCTACAATAATTACAATGAGAATGATCCTACCATGCATACGAGGGAGTCTTTTTTAGTTTTCCCTCCTACTATTCTAAGCTATCTTATTGAATTAAAGACTAGCATCTACTTTACATTTATTACAATAAATGTCCATAATGGACAGATGAGAGAAAATGCTGAAGATATGTATTACAATCCCCAAAACATTAAAATCAAATACTTCCTTCCCGCTATTACATAAATGGTTCTTCTTTTGAAATTCAAAAAAATGTCTTCAAAAACTGCATTGGCATATCTAGCTGTCCTCCATTCGCATTTAGCTGGCGATGCTCCTGCATCATACTCCTCTGGATGAAAAAATCACAGACTCATGTCCATGAGCTCCTACACTGTCTGTCCATGTTTCTATATATTTTCTTCACTTTCCCAACTGACATCTTCAATCATGTGTCCCTTCCACTTTACCAAATATTCAAAATATGTCTTCCTTCAGGTCTTCTTACTAACTCTCTGGTCAATGATATTTTCCATCTGCGTCTTTTCAGCTACAAGCATCTGTTTGAACCATTGAATTTCCTTCTGACTCTATACTCCTCCTGCTTCATCTGCTCTGTAAGGATACAAATATGCTACGTTGAATATTGGTGATATGCCCACATTATCTGGCAATTCTATCTCATAAGCATTTGCCTCAAACTTCATTAAAATTTTACACAGCCCTATCTTCTTCATCTTCATCTTGTTATATGTTCCCCTTGGGAACCTTTCTTTTTTGAGGTTTTCTAAGACTAGATCTCCCACTTCAAATTGAAGCTCTCATCTGTGTTGATCTACTCTGTGCTTGTATTCCTGGTTAGAACTCTACAGTCATTCTTTGATTGTACTGTGGAGCTCCTGCATCTATGCTACAAAATCTTCCACTCTAGCACTCCTAAACTCACTCTGCTCTAAGTCTCTCAACTCAGAAACTCCTCTTGGATGCATTCCATACATTATCTAAAATCGAATATGTATGGTGCTCCTATTAGGTTAGCATTATATGCAAATTCCTCTTGTGGCAGAATCTAATCCAACTAAATATGGTGTTCATTTACTAAACTCCTCAATAATTACCCCAAACTTTGATTTACTACCTCAGTTTGTCCATCCATATGAGGGTGATATGCTGAGCTAAAAGATAAATTCATCCCCAACTTCTTCCATAGGGTTCTCTAGAAATGACCAACAAATTTGGTATCTCTACCTGAAACAATACTCTTAGGTAACCCATGACGTTGAACAACTTCTTTGGAAAATAGATTTGCAATGTCTGTTGCATCACTGGCCTTCTGACATGGAATGAAATGTTCCATTTTGGAAAATCTATCGACTACCACGAATATGGAATCCTAACCTCTATGTGTCCTCGGAAGTCCCAACACAAAATCCATGTTTATCGTGTCCCATGGCCTCTCTGGTATTGGCAATGGTTGATATAATCCTTTATTATGTCTCTTCCCCTTTGCATGCTAGCATATTCTACATATGTTCACAAATTTCTACACATATGTCCTCATTCATGGCCAATAATACAAATTGTCCAATTGCACAAATATTTATAATTGACTAAATGTTCATCCAATCCCCCACTATGATTTTCCTTCAAAAGGTTTTCTCTCATAGAACTCTTCAAGATACACAACTGATTTCCTTTGAATAACAGTCCATCCTGAATTAAATATTCGGTCCATTGGCTTCTGTCTCTTAGAACAGGGTTCTCACATGCTTCGTAAGCATCTTTGAAATCTGAATCATCTCTTTACATCTCCTTGAGGTTGTCAAAACCTAAGGTCTTCACTTGAAACTCCTACAGAATCAAACATCTCTTGCTCAATGCAACAACAACCTTGTTAGCATTTCCATAAATGTGTTTTATGACAAAAGTAAAATTATGCATAAAATCAACCCATTTTGCATGTTTGTGGTTCAATTTCTCCTGTCTGGTTACAAATGGTAAGGCTTGATTGTCGTTATACAAAACAAACTCCTTCGGAACCAGGTAGTGCCTCGATTTCTTCAAGGCTTGAATTACTACATAAAACTCTTTATCATAAGTGGAGTAATTTCTTTTGGCCTCATTCAATTTCTCACTGAGGTATGAAACTGGTCTATTTTCTTGACTTAAGACTGCCCCAATCACAAATCCACTTGCATCACATCTCACTTGAAATGTTTTACCAAAATCTGGCAGAACCAGAAATCGTTGTTCAGTTATCTTCTCCTTCAACAACTTGAAACTTTTTTATTCTTCCTATGTCCAATGAAAATATTTATGTCTCTTCTTAATTGTACCCATCGTTGGCTCACAAATCCTACTAAAATTTATGATGAAATTCCTGTAAAAAATGGATAATCCATGGAAGCTTCTAACTTCAAAGATATTCCTTGGCGATGGCCACTCTTTGATTGCTTTTACCTTCTCCAGATCCATCTTCAACTCATTCAAAGAGATCACAAACCCCAAATAAATGAGTTTCATCTTCATGAAAGATGACTTCTTCAGATTTATCAACAACTTCTCTTGCTACAACATCCTCATCACAAAAGTTAAATGCTTCAAATGTTCTTCCTCAGTCTTATTGAAGATCATTATATCATCAAGATACACAATTACAAACTTCCCAATGAAATATTTCAAGACTTTGTTCATCAATCTCATGAAAGTACTTGGCGCATTCGTCAAGACAAATGGCATGACAAGCCATTCATACATCCCTTCATTCGTCTTGAATGTTTTCTTCCATTCATCACCTTCCCTCATCTGAATCTAGTGATATCCACTCTTTAAATCATTTTTTGAAAAAAACCTTGCTCCACTCAAGCAATCCATCAAATCATCCATCCCGGGTAAAGGAAATTTGTACTTGATGGTGATTTTTTGTATAGCCCTCAAGTCTGTACACATTCTCCATCTACCATCCTTCTTCGGACTTAACACTTTTGGTACAATGCATGGACTCAAGCTTTCTCTAATCAACCCTTTGTCCATCAAATCCTGGAGTTTCTTCTTAACCTCTTCATTCTCTTGCGGCATCAATCTGTAAGCTGTTTTTTTTGGTAAACTCGCTTCCAATTCCAGCTTCTCCACCATTTATGTGGATACTAAGCTATTTGTGCTTCAACTGTCAACTATCACCTTGCATACCCTATCTTTGGTTTTGCAAGGAGTCCTAAACAAATTGTTCCTCTGGATTGGATTTTCCATCTCTTTCTCTGGCTTCAAGAAAATATTTCGCATCATAAAGGATCTTCTAGCTTCTACATCTTCTACCTCAAAATTTCGCCTTTGCGCCTCTAAAATGTGAGCTTTGCCTCCTTCTCTCTTTCTCTCGGGACATTCCCAATATTTGTGTCCTATCTTTCCACTAACAAAACACTTTACTTCACCTCCTTTGCCCCTTCCTCTTCCTCTTGCTTGAGGAAAAGTGTTCCTATCGGCATATTGTCTTCCTTGTTAACTTCCTCTCCTTTTTGGGTGGTTATGAGGCTTCTTTTCTTCATCCTTGGGCTTATGTACTCTATCTTGGGAAACTAATTTGCCTTTGCTCTGACATCTACCTGTGCACCTTTGACCTTTCTTTCAGGATAATTTATCCTTTGCCTTCAGAGCAACCTGATAGGCATCTTCCACATTTATGATTTTAACCATACTCATCTCGTCCAGAATCTCATATCTCAGGCCATTCATATATCTAGCAACCTTTTCATCATCACTCTCATGATGACCAGCTCTAATGTTTAACCTATAAAAATCCTCTGTATACTCCTTCATTGTCATCCCTTTTTGTCTCAAATTTTGCATTCTTCAAAACAGATTGATTTGATAATCTCTGGGTATGAATTTGGATTTCATCTTGGTGACCATCCTGTCCCATCTTTTAATTATTTGTTTTCCCTTGCAACATGTGTAAGCCTGTAGTTCATCAAACCACAGTGTTGCATGTCCTTTCAGTATAGTGACAATGTGCTTAACTTTCTTATCTTATTCAACATATTCATAGTCAAACTATTTATCTAGAGATCTAAACCAATCTAGTAGCTCTTCAATGTCCAAGTTGCCTTCATACATAGGGATGTCCAACTTCTCCCTGGCACCCATTCTTGCAACAACTTTTAGCAAATGTTCCTCTCTAGCATATTCGGCTGTGACTTCTTCGGCTCCTTCTTAGTTCTCACTTTCAACCTCACTGATATCTCCAATATTAGGTGTTCATCTTTGTGTTGTCTCCATAGCATCTAATCAAGCACGAAGTTCTCTCATATTCCTTTCCATAGCTAGAATGGGCATAGTTATCTCTGGACGTCTCCTTGGCGGCATTGTTTCAATATGTCCATACAGAATTCAAATCACAATTGTCCTCCGTCTTCTATTTCTTAATGAAAACAATAGCTGTAAGCTATGATACCACCTCATGCACAACGTCCTACCTCGGCGGGGTCTGTTGACCTTCCTATCTATCGATCTTCAAACTTCTCTAAGTCGAAATGGCTCCTCGATTCCCACTGAAACCTTCAACAAATAAAACCACAGGTCATTTTATGAACTCCGCCTATGCGAGCAAGCACTAGGTGCAAGCTTCCCTCACGCAACCATCGACGTTGACCACAAGCCTAACCAAAAGGTGCTTCACACTTCACAACCTCGGGTATTCTATTGCGAGTCACACCGACTCTTCTAATCCCTAAACTACGAACTAGAGCTTAGCTATCACTAACTCCTCCCTTTATCCTCTACTGATGTGACCTCCATATGCAACCTGGGTCTAGTTTTTGAGCGCTATGGGACTTCGCATATTGGGAACTCGTGAAGTAGCTCTCCCCCCTTCTCCCGAGGTTAGAACTCCCAAATTCACTCACCTCAAATCAATGGTCTAAGATTCCCATGATCCAATGGTCCAGATCCTCTTTTGTGAATCGAAACTTTGTGTCTCGTGACTTTGGAAGTTGGCTTCCTTATTCCTTCTGACTCCCAATATCTTCTTTCCATGAAAGGAATCAATGGCTAGATCTCTCCTCAGATTGATGACTCACTATCCCTCTTGAGATTTCAAGTGTTGAATGACTCTTGACCATTATCCTCCTCGTAGATTTACTGGATCCAACAGCCCACTGATATCGACACTTCCTCCTCTAGGAATCTATACCATCTGTCGAGGTTCTCGATGGTTCCTCACCAAATGAATTTGTGTCAACCCTTCTGAGCTTGTTTCCACGAGGTGAATTCGACCCTCGTTTCTCCTCTGAACTCTTCCAAGCCTCTATCCTTCCTAAGCTTGAATTCTCACTATGAATTTTGGGGTTTTAGGGAATCTTGCATGCACACCTTGCAACTTTCACAATAAACTCTGTTTATCTGACATCCCCAACAATGCACACTACTTAGGACAATATTTCTTCAACCACTCCCTTGGGTTGGACAATTCTAAGACTCTCCTCAACCTGTGCACACCTTGCACGACTCTATACTATACTTGCACTTATGGTGGTATAAGTTCAACAATATCTCTATTGAGCTTTCTGAGGTAAAACTCATAATCTGTCGACGCACTGATTGTGGAATTTCACTGCAGTCCTTGCAAGAATTATCAGGAAGAGA
>JASDQU010436964.1:11745-24883 GCA_032191745.1 Picea mariana
CAGTCTCTGGACTAGTCTGCGCCCCCTCCAATCAACCTCTAAGAGTTCAGGCAGACCCCCATGGACGTCCATCTCCACCAAAATCTTTCCCATTTTTCTATTTGTAGCCCAGACAATGGAGTCACCAAGTGAAATGAAGGCGCCTAATGAGTTGTTGATAGCTTCCAGGGTGTTTGCATTCCACAACTGTAGTAGTAAACCAGGGAGTAAAACCCACATATGTAGGAATTGAAAGTATGATGTCTCTAGGTTAAAGGCCACACGCCAACGCTTAATCATAAGGCTGCAACCACCAATCACCCATCTCTGTGCTAATAGCCAAGCAGAGTTTTCGGGAGAATTACAGATGAACCCTACCCATCCTTTGGTGAGATAAATTAGCTCCGGGGAGTATCCTAACAAAGGCTTCTAGGTGAGGTCCACCCACTCCGCCAGGGATACTTTACAAAGAAATCTGTATGACAATCTACCAACTGGACTCCAAAGCCCTAACTTACAGGTCTCGGCAAGACCCACATCCCAGCCTAGCACCATCTTATGAACAGTTTTTTCGCCCTCCACAGTCTGCGACTAGACCCGGAACTCCTTGTACTCTTAACACCTTCCTTTAAACTATTAAGAACAGACTTATCCTTACACCGGTCTTCCCGAGGCTATGCCACAGTAAAATTCTCAGAAGACTGTGGAAACCCCGAAGAAGACTGCAAATAAGTTGCAAAAGACAGAGATGGACCAGAACTTTGGGAAGTGCGTAAAAGTGGAGGTAGCAATTTGCTAATTAATGGTGTCAGTACGAAGCCCTGCTGAATCCACCTGGTCAAAGAGACCCACAGCCTTCCAAACTTCTTCGTCAACCACATTCATCAATCGTAGAGGCCATACGCAACTACCTGGGCTCCACTGAGCCCAAACCCCAGACGATTTAAAACGATACASTAATGTGCCAGAAAAACACGAAACCAATACTTAATGGCCTAATAAATGAAATAGTGACCCAAGCGCCATTTAGCTTGGAACATAAACGCACCCCACAAGGAACTCGGCTAACCAGTTCCCTAAAATAGAAAAGTTAGATAGTACCTCCTCTAATACATAACCAATAGAAAATCTAAATCACGTTCCAACAGTAAGGTTAGCCGAAAGACCGCCATCACTGTTAAAACCCACAAAAAGAGACTCAAAAAACTCCAAAAAAGAAGACATCAAAGCCTGTTCGAAAATCTGAGGGACTAAGAAGAGTAAACCGGTCTACTCCATGCAAGCCCTAAACCATGTGTACTCCCAGACGCCATTAGAGGCCAGCCCAAGGTGTTCAGGGTTCAAAATCCGTTCCCGCTCAATAACTTTACAACCACCTCGCCGGTCTTTACATTTCCTATCCCTGATCTGTTAAAAACACAGCTTCCTATACTAATCATATTGAAGCTTTAGCAGAAAAGTCATGTGCGTTTTTAAAACCATTCTGCCAAAATATAACATCAGTTGCAGCTTTACTTGTTACCCAATTTTATTCATTTATTTTATGTTAAACAAAAGTTAATAAAAAATTAAATTTATTTATTTTTTAAAATAGATTAATCAACTAACAATTTTTCTTAAATTTAATAAACCACTTTATAAAAAACCTCAGTTTGAATCATTTTAAAATGAATAAAAGCCCTCTAATATAAATCCTCCATATGAACTTTGATAAATACTGGAGATAAATGCGTGACATAAATTTCTACCAAATTTTAAACAATATTTTCAAGATGAGTTTTATCTATCGATTCAGTTACTCCAAACACAAATAAACTCATAGGAAAATGAACTTTTGCCCGCTCTGAACTGACTCGTGTTTATGTTTGTTTTAGGGTTATCGGTTGGCATATCCGGTGTTTTGGAACATTTGCACGCCTTACTTGCTGCTTGCTTTTGTAATTAATTAATGAGGTAATCGATGTGGATAAGTGGCGATTGCGGTATTCAGATAAAGATAGATGGTTGCTTTTCTTGGGGGGCTTACTGATAGTAAGGATGAGGTGGTTGTTGGGGTTGCCATCCGCCCCTCTGAACCCGCTGCCATAAAATCAAACAAATAATTCAATACGGATGTGTGTTGAGAAGCATCCAGGCGGCTGGGTAGGGTTGGGTATAGGGTTAGGCGGATAATTCATTAATTTAATGCAATGTTCAACAATCATCACTGACAAAATAAATTATTATGATTGTCGAAAGACTCACAATTAAAATAACACCAAAAGGCAACTTATAAACTTCTAAATTCTTATGTGTGTCTTTGCGAAGGCAAGCACTATGTGGTCACGCATATCTTTTACAAACTAGAAATTAAGTATCATTCTATTATGGTTCTAACTTTGATAGGAGTAGTTGTGTAAGACTCAAAGTCAAGCACTTTCATTGTAATAAGAATTGAAATACCTTTTGGAAGCTAAGCAAGTCAAGCACTTTCATTGTAATAAGAATTGAAATACCTTTGGGAAGCCAAGCAAGATTCATTATAGGAAAAAACTTTTCATGTTTGTGTTTCCTATTCACTATAGGAAGAAAAACTTTTCATGTTCATGTTTCCCATTCACTATATGTATAGTAAAAAAAGATTGATCATTTGCACAATAAATTTCATGCAATTTAAATAGTTTTTTTACTCCTATATTAATATTATACAATAATTATTTTACATTCATGGTTGTCTGAGGCCTGCCAAAATGAAAATTATGCCTCATGCATCATTTAAAGAGCATCATTATGTTGTCTGAAAAATTCTAAATATGTCTAATATAGCATAAGACCTTATACATAGAGTCCCTATAGTGGAGAAACAACAAGAATGCCAAGTAACCTTAAAGTGTTTGAAGCTAGCATGGTTAACTAGGAGGAGGCTTGGTTGGAAATGTCATTCACCTTGGCCTTTCATTTAATCTCATCACCGAGTTCTTCTTTTACAATGATTGAGGTGCAACCAGTTCTTTGGGATTTTGAAGTGCCTACAACCTCAAGTGTGTCGTCATCAATGGCAAGGTCCCAATATATCACCTTGAAACTGAGCCCAGATTCCACTCTACTATAAATATGTGAATTTAGCTACTTATCCTTATTGTCGTTCATTGATAGAACAATGAGAGTTTTGTACAACCAGTAAAATTCCATAGATTTGAAAACTTTGGTGTCTCTTGATCTTGAAAATATGGAATCAAAGACTAATCATGAAATTCTTGGGTGATTTGGTGCTTTGGAGTATATGAACTTTTTTGCCTGTCTTGTTTCACAAGATCCTCAATATTTTTTTGAGTGTCGAGAGCGGTGCCAAGATGAGATAGTTGATTAGCATGAGTTGTCGCTTTCTCCAACCCTATGTTGTGGGGTCAACAAGAGGCCCACTTAGAGGAATGAGGCTTGCTTATGCCTCTCCTCCCAATCCCTCGACTACTTGATTCTAGAATATCCTAGGGTGTTTGGTTAGCCATAAAAAAATAGAGGAGCTCAAGAAATGAAAATGTAAGACCACAAGTGAAGATCCCCTTCCAAATTTGAGCTAAAGACCACTAGAAATGACCCCCTTCATTGGGCCCAAATAGAAGAGAGGTACTTAAAAAAAGAGCTTGGGTGAGGGGAAGAACATAGTAGAGAAGCCCCAAGGGAAGCTAAGCCAACACCCATAATAGAGTGTCTGCAGCCAAGCTTGAAAGATAGCCAATAAACATGAAACAAGCGTGGCACACCAATAGAATTGATAGTTAAGAAGATACCAACAAGGAAAATACCCAATGAAGAAAAGGAAATGTCTACCTTAATAGGATGGCTTCCCTATAATAGTGAGGATCACGAGTCCACATTCATGGGAAAAGCATTTGGTTGACCCCTACTTCGAAACTTATGAAAGCCATGTCCACAAGGAGCCATGATCTCCCACATGTCCATCATGACCACAACCTTATAGGTTAACCAGATGCCGTGAGTTTCTAGCATCAGTAGAAGAATAATAAGATAACATAAAATATCATCTCCACCTCCTCCATCAAATACCTTTGAACCTCAAGTAGATCTCCCACACATCGCCTTGATGTTGAATGTCCTCAATTGCACCAGCATGAAGAAAGAGTAATAGTTCAGGGAGCAACTGTCATGCCTTTGTTCTTCATGTGGTAGAGGTAGTAGTGGCTTAGTCAATCACTTGATCCAAGGGATTAAAAATTTGAAGGACATGTGGTTGGGCTTTGATCCACTTATGTATGCACATGTCACGAGACTATCTAATATGATCTCTTTGGGTCCAACTACACATTCAACCACTACCTCAAGGTGACCCCATGAATCCTGGTTAAACCCTCATGAGAATTGAACCTTGCCTAATAGTGAAAAACGCCTCACTTTTCACCATTAAATCCAACCCCTTTGAGCTCAAGAAATTTAAATATTATTATGCATGCAATAACCTCATTTTAAGTAATAATAATTCATAAAACATTATTTCTCTTTACAAATACCTAAATTATTAAACTCAAATTAAAACCTCATAAACAATCATTCTCTTATAAAATCAAGATGCATATGAACTATGAATGAGAAAAACCAAAAATGGTGTACTCTTTCATTTCCAATATTAGCTTTTAAGATTTAAAAAATATATAAAACATCTAAATTAATTATATAAATTAATTTTTCACATACAATCATATAATTTTATTTTACTAAAATATACAAATAAAGTAAAAATTGTTTACTTTTTCATTTTCAATATTAACTTTTAAAATTTAAAATAGATGTAAAACAACTAAATTAATTATATAAACTACTTTTTAACATATAATCATATAATTTTATTTTACTAAAATATACAAATAACTTACAAAAATAAAGATGCATATAACTTATGCATGGGAAAAGCCAAAAATCGTATACTCTTGCATTTCCAATATTAAGATTTAAAATATATGTAAAACAACTAAATTGATTATTTAAACTATGTTTTTTGCTTTTACATGTAATTATGTAATTTTATTTTACTAAAATATACAAATAACTCCTTTTTATGTTCAATTAAAAACATTATTTAAATTTTATAAAAGATGTGAATTTGTATACACTAAATTTAGCATCATTTCCATATTTTAAGGTGTTTATATTTTATAAAAAATGTTTCCCTTTTATTATTCCTTGTTGTAGGCAAAGAGGGACTATAGCAATCGATAAATCGTTGAATTGGCATTAAATTGTGCATTGACCATAAATATTTGTATATTATCTATTGTTGGAACAAGGGAAGTGAAAACATCGATTTTTATACAATAGAAAGTACCATGTTTGTCAAGATCTGATTGGACAACGGATTGGAGGTCTTATTGCCGGCTTCGCTATTCCCAATGTTATATTTGTTGGCATATCCAAAGTATTTGAATCGTATATGGTATTTTCGAATCATATATTCTCTTATGCATTGGTCAAAGGTGGATTAATGCTAGCATTAGTTCGAATGTTTCATTAAGCATTTTCTGCTAGCTTGAATACATTGTCTACCATATTAGTATGTCTGATTTTTCTTTATTGTTGCGTGCTTTGAGAGAAGAGGCTTGCCACGCTGCATTTTTTCTTAAATGTTTGTACACGGCTAGGCCCTTAGACGGTTCTAAAAGTCTTAAGTGTTTACCTAATAGGTATGGAAGTCTTAAATGTTTATTGTACAAGTGTGTTGGAATACAGTTTCGTTCCATTTTTTTGATGGTAGTCGGACATCTTCCGTCGATTTTTATATAATAAAAATTACCATGTTTGTTAAGATGTGATTGGACAATGGATTGGAGGTCTTTTTTTCGGCTTCACTATTCCCAATGTTATATATGTTGGCATATCCAAAGTATTTCATCGTATATGGTCTTTTAGAATCATATATTTTCTTATGCAATGGTCGAAGGTGGATTAATGCTAGCATTAGTTCGAATGTTTCCTTTGGAAATTTTTGCTAGCTAAAATACATTGTCTACCATATTAGTATGTGTGATTTTTGTTTTATTGTTGCGTGCTTTGAGAGAACAGGCCTGCCACAATGCACTTTTTTCTTAAATGTTTGTACAGGGCTAGGCCCTTAGGCGGTCCTGATAGTATTAAGTGTTTACCTGACAGGTTAAATGTTTATTGTGCAAATGCGTTGGGATACCGTTTCGTTCCATTTTTTTAATTCTCGGCATCGCTGCTTCAATGGTCGATGCTTGTTCGCGGCTTGGTTCCATGATTTTTGTTCTTGTTTGATTCAACTTTGCAAAGTTGAGGTCCTGCAGTTGGACATCTACAAATTTGCATGTTGTTGGACCTGTTATTGCGKTTTCCAATTTTCGGGGCTGAGCTCTTGTCATCCCTCGTTGATGGGTAAGTTTCCCTAATGTTGTTTTTCAGTGGTGGGGGTCCCTGCCTCCAAATTCTGTTGCAGACCATCTTTGTCTGTGCTCTTAAGTTTTGTTCCTGGAAACCATGCATCTTCATATGTCGGCTGCGACRTTCATAGSTATTTRGAAAATTGCAATGCGAAGGGGTTCTCTAAAAGTAGTTCGAAGCTATTAGAAGAGGGAACCATCAGTCGAGGTGTAGAYGCAGGAAATGATTTTATTTTGTGGGTTGGAAAAATGTGCCCACCTGTTGTCTTTTTGCCGAGCAAGTTTATGGTGTTATTTATTTGCTTGTAGTTTTCCTATTTTTCTTTCCTTTTATTTTTGGGTGCTATTAAYTTTTTTCCCCCTTTTCTTTGTTTTCAGACAAAGTGAAAGTATCTAACAAACAACTTCAAAATTAGAGTTGAAAATATGGAAGAAGTAATAGATGTTGAGTCGTATGAAATAGATACATAGTCCATTATATATGGAAGCATTGATGTGGCTTTGCATAACAATGGCGTCTTTAGATTTGATGCATTCTCGTATACTGCAAGGGATTGCCTTTTCGATACATTCTAGGTTCAGTTGCATTTCCGGTATTCGTCGACTGAGATGCGCAATGGATTGATAGAATATTTCTTGGCCTGTTTAAAAAATGGCGATGTAGAGGCATTGAACTCCTATGAATACAAACTAGAATCTTATTTTCTTTGGCATTTGCACGGAATACATGATGTCGCTACGTATTTTTCAAAAATGTGGTTGTCTGGATCTCCAGCTCTCCCTGCACATGAGACGGGACTTTGGGGAGACACATTTTGTATACGGTGGCTGTCTAACTAGCTCAATATATTGGTTGGAATATGGTAATTGACAAGAAAAAAAAGATATCTACTATTCAACAAAGCTGCCTTTGACAATCCATATTGCATATTGTTCCATGATGCCAATGTTGTCAGTGGTTATTATGAACCACTCCTGTACAGAAAAATGTCCATATGCAATGTTGAAGTACCTCATATTTACTTGTCCCTCTTTTGCAAAGACCTTGAATCGCAGTGGGAACGGATTATGCATCGCATAGATTGCCATGGTTTACAGCTGGCAACAAATGTTGTGTCTAACTGTGGAGATAGTCTGTTTAATGCAATTTGTTGTTTGGTAGCAGCGAAGTTTGATGTGAAGTCACTGCGGATTTACACTGTGCAGTCCTTTTGCAATGCAATTGTAGGCGGCAACCAACAGGCTTTTAGGGACCATAAATATTTCCATAGTTTATATTGTTGGAACCAAGGAACTGAAAACATCGACTTTTATATTAAAAAGAGTACCATATTTTTCATGATCTGATTGGATAAGGGATTTGAGGTCTTATTGCAGGCTTCACTATTCCCAATGTTATATATGTTGGCATATCCAAAGTATTTGATCATATATGGTCTTTATGAATTATATATTTTGGTATGCATTCGTCGAAGGTAGAATAATGATAGCATTAATACGAATGTTTCGTTTATCATTTTACTCTAGGTAAATCTATGGAAATGTTTGATATGGTGGCATATCCAGAGTTTGGCCTTCCAATACATTCTTTGGTGTTTGAACTATTGTTACAAAAAAATATAATAATTTTTTGGGGATATGTTAGAGATCTACCACATTGCATTTTTTTGTTACATGTTTAGAGAGCATTTCTGACAGACTTAAATGTTTGCCTAATAGGCTTGGTAGCGTTGAATGCTTACTTAACAGGCTTCTTACAATACATTTTTTTTTCCGTTTTTTAAATTTATATGTTTCAGCGACATTGCTGGTTTACTGGTTCATGCTTGTTTTTTGCATCTCCACTGATTTCTTATTTGCATGTTGTTGTTGTTCTTGCTTGCCTTCTCGTGTTCTTGAAGTTTTCACGTTTGGGTTTCTGCAATAGTGATTGGAAATGTGTCGGCCTCAAACTGTATTTCATAGCTGGTGATGTTTTTTCCATGGATTATGTATTGCTATGGTTTCATAGTTATGAGAGTAGGTTTTGATGTGTGAGCGATATAGTTTTTCTCTTCCTTTTGTTTTTCTCTTGGAAAGTGTGTTTCTGGCTCAGTTTTGCGAGTTCACAATTTTCTGGGTTCATAAAATTTAAAATCATTTATCGCTCCCCTCCATCCCCGCTACCTTATGCCCTTCCCAATAGACATTGATTATGCTTTCAAAAGTGAGAACCGACTAGACAGGTGCAAAAAAATGGGCTTTAATCACTGGAAAGGTTGAGGACATCTCCCATTAAAATGAATAGACAGGTGAATATTATTGAACATGGTAATTTCTTTTGCCTCAATTTTGAGTTTGCAAAACATTTTTTTTTCTTTTTTTCCATGTTTGCGGTCTTTTAGTTTTATTAAAATCTTCAGCATAGTCCACGAACGTGTCGCCCATAGAGGCCTTCACGTCATGCCCCTGTTTAATATTGTGCATATCTTAGATGTGAGATTTGAGAATCTGCTCAGATATGGGAATTTTAATACATACTAATAGCCACTATTCAGCGTACATATTCAGAAAGGTTGGCATTAATAAGCGAAAATATCGAGAACATCTGTCATTAGAACGAATTAACACAAAATCTACGGAAGATCATCCAACGTTGATTTTAAATACTTATTGCCATTTCATTAAAGAGTTGCGCTTTAGGGTGCCTTCATTCTAATGTTCCTGGTCATGAACATGTAAGACAACTTAGAGATGCGATTGAGGCCCAGATGAAAGAAGAGAGATTGGTTTTATGTAATGTGAGCTTTGAGTAAAAAAAAACTTTGTTATAGAAGAGAAATTCAGAGAGGAGGAAAAAAAAAGAACAAGTATGTTTTGGTTGGTGTTCTCCCTGTGTTCGATGCTTTGGCTAGTTGAAAAGGCTGCCTAGAGATTTGTTTGTTGAACTTATTTGTTTTCTTGCTGGGAGTTGTAATGGATTTTCAGKTCACATGCAAAATAGTTCTTCGTTGAAGTATATAGCTTCTTCCAACAACACAGATTTTKCAAGTGTATCGAATTCTACAGATCCCACGAGATTTTGTCTTCCTCGGGGGCAGYGCATTTACAGTGGCTTGCAGAATGGCCCCTCATGTTTGTAAACGACGTGAAATATAACTCCACTTGCGAATGCACCTAGAGACAGGTAATAGAAACTGTATGGTTGGATAAAACGACATATTATTGCTACAAAATTTTCTCATGCGGTTTGCAACGTTTGATACAGTTKCCAGACCTATGGTGATGAAGCACTTGGTAGATCTGTACTGCCCGAAGAAGTTATGCACCTCAACACATTTKCATTTTTTCAGCTGGGTTGGACGTTTCTTCCAATTTACTGTAATAAAGCAAAGAAGTTCAACATACAAATMTTCACATAGGATTTTCAACCAAACAAATGATCAAATATAGGGAGAATACCAGTCACAACATAATTGAATTTTTTTCYCCTGCCATATCTATGGTGACATAAAACAWCTTCCTCCACTTTGAAATCGTCCTGAATCACATTTCTAAGTTGTATTGGATGTTAAGGGTCAGGAACATTGCAAAGAAAGCACCTTGAACCCCAGGTTTTCGACGCCAGAGGAAAATTACTACTTGACAAAGACTGGAATGTTGAATAATCAACGATTGCAAGTAGGCCATATCTAGAAGAGACAAGGTGTTCAAAAAACTGGGGTAGATGTAGTTGGCAACAACGATTAAGTAGAAAACCCAAAATTGATATTGAACTCATTTTTTACGAATAAAGGGTTTGGACGTCAAGAGAATTGTGAATAAGCTTCATCAATGTACATATTTTTTATTGGTCGATGGCAGGCGAAATCGCAATCATTGTGTCAAATAGCCTCAACTATATTTTGTAACCCATCTTATTTGGATATAGAATAATTCCTCTTTATTTTTTAATAGTATTTTCCAATCTTTGGTATTTGTTTTAATTTTATTTTGTGCCTTCTTCCCTTGTGTCGTTAAACATGGACAACAAGCTTTTCTTTCTGTTGCCAACTACTTCAATTTAAATAAATCATGCTTTGTTCGTTTCTTACATTTTACATTTAAGAATAAATTTTCATAAGCCATACTTATGTGGTGCTGATCCTGTATTTAAAGAAATAAATTGGAGCCTTCCTATTTCCATTCTTCGGGTCCCGTACATAGAATGAATTAATGAGTTACAAGAAGGTAACTTCTTCTATTTGAYAATATCYRTGCATATATACTAATATCAGTACTATTGGAATAAATACAAAAATTTCCTCTTCTGCAAAGCTTAAGCAATTATGTTTGTGCAGCTAAAGAGCTTCGGTGCTTTGCAATTTATGCTTTAACTACTGATAACTCACTAGGCATTCGAAAAGCTTGGCATTAATAAAGGGACGGMTAAAGTTGTCTTAATTACTTGAATCACAACAAATTTTCATTACATTTAATTCAATTTAGATATTGATGTTTATGGAGAGTCGACATTTTCTCATGTCATTGCAAGAAATACAAGATRAATAGATGATAAGGAGTTTATCTCGTTGAAACCACAATRGAAATTCATGTTTYTTGTTGCGCTATGTACATGTTACAGTCAAAATTTTCGTGTTTTGAATGAAATTTGCGAACCGAAGAGCATCCTGCAAATTGGGAGATCATTTGCATTTGAAACATAAACAATCCATTAATATATATTAGTATGAATACTATTGAGATAAATATGAAAAATTTCTCCATTAATACATATTAGTATGAATACTATTAAAATAGATATCAAACCTTTCTCTTGACCAATACTTAGGCTGTTATCTGGCCACCAGGCCCCGGGTTCGCGATAGCCACCAATATGTGCCTTGTTTCATCATATACATTTTGTAGCCAAAGAACTTCAGTGATCTGCAGTTTATGCTTTTAATAGTGAGAACCCAATAGGATTTCGAAAACATTGCCATTAATAAATGGAAAAAAAGGTTTTTCGACTGTCAGATACTTATCCCTTTTCCCCTTTTTCTTCTCCCGTTCATTATGGCTTTTTGGTTTTATACTTAGTCGTCTTTTTATGATGGGCGCTTGTAGGGTTCGCGGGTTGACATATCTTTATTTCCATTTGTATCTTCACATGACGAATCTGACCGATCGATGTTCCTTTGCACACCTAGGCAATTTTATGGTCGTGGTTGTCGGGTTGGCGCATACGAACTGGCCTTTTCTTCTCCCCACTGGTTATCTCTTTCTGGATATATAATTAGTCTCCTTTCTATGGTATCCAGTTCCAGAGTTGGAAGGATGACATGTCTTCATCTCCATCCATATCCTCAAAAGATGGATCCGGTCGACCGTTGTTCCTTTCCATACTTAGGCAATTTTATGGCCGCTGCTACGGGGTTGGCGCTTACGAACCCGGTTGTTTATCGTTCCGTTATATACATCTTGCACTCAAAACATCCGCAATCTAGAATTCCACCGTTGGTTCCTCATATACATTGACTTCGTTCAAAGTATCTGTTGCTGCTTTCCATCCCCAACAACTTCGTGTCCTTCCGTGATATACATCTTCCACTCAAAATTTGCGTGATCTACAATAACACTGTGAACTCCATCCTTTTTCCCTTTTTTTATTCCCATGTATTATGGGACTATAAAGTATGGACATGATATTTTATTGAGCATGTACGGATTGCACATTCCATACCTAGACACATTTTGGATTGCGGGTTCTCGGGCAGGCGGGCTCAAAATTGGGCCTCCATTGTTCTGTTCCCTACAAATAGCACCTAGAATTCCGTGATATACAAATTGACAAGAAGACCTGGGGAATTCTTGACTGAACATTGCATTTCTATTGTTCTGTGTCCTCCAAACAACGCTCCCAGTTCTGCGATATACAAATTGAGACACAAAGTCGAGGGCTGGCGAGGTGGCGATTGCCATTGTTTACAGATGGCAATCCCTGTCAAGTATCTAACAGTATATAATTTTTTTTTGTAAATACTAAATTAGCTCTCAGTGGTGACAACTGGACAGAGAGGTATAAAACAGTTGGCATCACACCCTCCACAATATACAAATTCACTATCGGATTCCCACATCATCCACTCTTCCTTGTTACAGATTATGCATTCAAATGTTTGGAGCAATATAATTGGAACCTCAGGGCCTGACATCTTCTATGGAGACTTTGTCATCCTGTTTTGCATCCTCCTATTTTCAGGTTCACGAAATGTCCAACTCTTGGATACTGTTTCGGGTTGGAACGAAGCTTCGTTCTACCACTGTTCACAAATGTTTCAAAGTATCTGTTGTTGCCTTCCATCTTTACTAACTTCCTCTCATTCCTAATATAGATTGGTTGTGCTCTTACTAGTGACAACTAAACACAATAGTATGAAACACTTGGCATTCATCCCTTCGCAATATACAAATTGACTACCGGGTTCACATCTTCTACTCAAAATTTCCTTGATCTGCAATTCCACTGCAGACTCCTTAGTCCTTTTTCCCTTTTCTTCTTCCCATGTATTATGTCTCTCTGGTTATATACTTAGTCGCCTTTCTATCATCGCGGGTTCCAATGTTGGCAACCTAGCATATCTTTATGTCCATCTATATAATGACACCACGAAGCCGACCGACCATTGTTGCTTTTCATACCTAGCCAATTTTACGGCCGTGGTTGTCGGGTTGGCGGTTTCGAACTCTGCTTCCTGTTCCAAGAAAAGCCTTTGTTTTAAAGAAAACTAATTCCGCAATGGTATTTTTTT
>JASDQU010436964.1:67498-81505 GCA_032191745.1 Picea mariana
AATGGGCAGATTTGCTGGACTATGTGGTCGACGTGACGGAGAAGAAGGTAACAGTGAGAGGGCGTGTGTGTCCCAAGAAGAGAATGCATCGAATTAGATTAATGGCCAACGACAAGAAGAGAAAGGGCATCGAATGCCAGAGGTTGGGAGGTGAAGGATACCCTCCTGATGTACAACAGCAATACTGCAGCGGTAGGTCGAAGAAATCAACAGATAATTTGAGTCACCGGACCTGCTGTTTTCATTGTGCGTCGTCTTAGAGGCGTCTGCGTGTTGTTGATCTGAAGATACTTCGGTTATTATTTGTAAATAACCTGACAACTCCTCTGTCCTCTCTCCCTTCCTTTCCACAGTGGAATCGAAAGCAATTTCTCTGGCATTTTTGTCCTTGGCGAGTTTTATACATCTCTGGGAGTCTTACCCGAAATGACAAGTTTTCTGACCTGAACTTTACAAATGTTCAAGATTCTCAGCAGAGAATGTCCCTCAAATATAATGTTCCGGACAGGTCTGGTGGGGCTTCCAGTCGTGAATAAGGCGGCGCTCGATACAAGTACTTAAATTGCTCTGTATCTGCAAAGGAAAGATTGTTGAAATATGGTTTGCATGAAAAATTGTTGAAATATGGTTTGCATTGCTCAAATGATTTTGAGTATGGGAATTAACCTAAAAACACAATTCATGATTGTTGATACTGCAAATTTATTTTTAGATGAAATTTAGATCAAATTATTACAAAATCCACCAACATAGAAGATCGATATGATAGCCCTTAATTCCACAGTGCATAAGGCTCCCATGCCAGCTCTATTTTTTTTGTTTGTTTCTCCGACTCCGTTAATGTTGAAAGATATTTGTGAATAAGGCTCCATTCCACAGTGCAGAAGGCTCCCATGCCAGCTCCATTTTTTTGTTTGTTTCTCCCACTCCGTTAATGTCGAAAGATATTTGTGCATAAGACCCCCATGCCAGGTCTATTAATTTTTTGTTTTGTTTCTCCTACTCCATTAATGTTGAAAGATATCTGTAAAAAGATCAGTCATCCGTTGAAATGGAGAGATATATTAAATTGGAGGTGAGATAGAGACATCTTAAACGTATTTCCTCCAATAATGAATATTTTTTTAGAATGGATGTGAAAATTTATATTTTTATTCAGGAAAAAATTAATTTCAAATTTCAAACATTTTTACAAATAAAAACTAATATTTTTAATCAAATTTCAAACATTTTTATAAATAAAAATTAATATTTTTAATCAAATTTCAAACATTTTTACAAAACTAGTATTTTTAATCTTTATCTCAAATTTTTAACTTTTTTATCAGTTTTTTATATCTTTTATCTTTGAGATTTATTCTCAACAAAGTGTGAGATTTATCTTCAACAAAGTGTGAGATTTATCTTCAACAAAGTGGAGTCAACTCAATCCAACCAACTTAAAACACTTCACGTTGAGAGTGATGTATTTTTAAAATCTTCGCATCCATATCAAATTTGAAAGCCTTCCAATTTGAAAGTAACTTGTATTCCAATTTTTATGTGAATGGACCTCTAAACTTTGTAATTAAATATAATAAGGTATTAAACTTGCTATTTAGATATTAGTAATTTAACTTTCCCAACGAGATACAAGTTGTAATATGACTTATGATTTGGGTATCACTGATTTAACATTCTCAATGTGTTAGGAGGAGATTTACTATGAGATGTTTGGATATGAGTGATTGGTTTATTATATTCTACTTTATTGGATTGTAGTGTGTTCAAGTATTAATGTCATTGTTGATGTCATTTACTTGTATTTCCTCTTACATTGTCGGGTATGTAATATGTCAGGTATGTAATATAGCAAATTTATAAAGTAAAAAATTATTAATATTATTATTTGAGTGTGTTTTTTTAATAAGGATACTTATAATTAAGTAATTTATAAGTTATTTAATTTTTTGTTTTTAAATAAATGTTTAAATTATAAAATAATTTATAACTTAGTTTTTTAATCTTGTAACAAACTTTTTTTTCATTATCATAATTGTAATAGAATTATTTAATCTTTGAGTAATTTTTTTTCTTGTTGTCTAAATTTAGTAATATAGAAAGTTGAAGTTCCATATTGAATTTTAGAGGATTTTAGTCAACTCAAAATTGGGAAAACACTTAAAGGCATTGTTCCACCATGCATGGGTTATGGATCATGGTAGAACTCTACTCTTTGATGAGATCTATGGGTGATCAGAGAGTCCATTTGCTATAAGATTAGTTTATTTCATTTATAATAACTATTTTGGAAAATATCTCAATTGGTTTATCTTCATTTATGATTTTTAACTTCCAAAAATATCACATTTTAGAGTGAGTGTTGGCACCCAAAGGTTTTGGGAAAGATTCCATATATATTGCATTTTGTACTAAGCACAAATACTTGAATAGATTGCATGCATGTTTAATCCTCAAAGATATTTAATGATTGTAATTGTTTTTGTAACAACTTGACTGAGCATGGTCAAGGTTGTGGCTAAGCTAACAAGGTTGTTATGATTTCCATGCTTCGTGGAAGATATGGAGAATGTATGGGATATGTAAGGGTTGGGTTTTTTTTAAGAGGGAGTGGATTGTTATGTTAGTTGTAGATGATTTAAATCTCGAGTTATGCATTTTATCAGTTCTTGTTGTGTTCAAAGATATTATGTGTGTATGAATGAGAAAGTAGATCATAGAGGAAAAATCTCATCTCTGTTTTTCCATGAATGTGTTTTGATCAGGATTTAGCCTCTGTGTATTGAAATGTATTTAGATGCCTTCGAGATTAATAAATAAAGATAGAAGCACATTTTTCTATGTATATTATGAGTTCCAATGTGAACATAT
The DNA here is from genome assembly GCA_032191745.1 of Picea mariana. NCBI lineage: Eukaryota > Viridiplantae > Streptophyta > Pinopsida > Pinales > Pinaceae > Picea > Picea mariana. The sequence goes on from JASDQU010436964.1 coordinate 70,370, forward strand.
GTATGTTTCGTAGTATTTTGTGCAGTACTATTATGAGGGTTATGAATAAATGCATGGTTACATGATGGATGTTTCTTATATGTTCTATTCCTTTATAAGTTGCATGAAACCTATGGTCTATGTGATTTTCACAGCATCTCAGGTGAGACCTTCTTAAGTCCTTGAATATTGAATATGTCAATGTCTATGGGGTATTTTTTTTCAATCTTACCAAACCCTAGGTCTAAAACCCCACAACCAACAATTGCTTTCATTGTCGATAGCTAAAGGTTTTGTGCTACATGTTAAAGGTTGGAGACTGGCAGCATTACCAGAAGCTTGATTATGAAAAACTTTCGTTCAAATGTAGGGGTTGTAACGAATATGGACACTTTCAGCGAAACTACCCTAACGACCCAAATAAGGAGAAAGACAACGAAGAAGGATGGCAGCAACCCAGAAGAGGAACAACCTTATCCAAGGCAAAAGGCCCAAGGAATGAAAAGACAAACCCTGCATAGTCCCAGGAGCAAGGAAACCAGTAAGAGATAGCGACAATGAACAGTTTTAGGGGGATAGATCCAGAAACAGAGAAAACAATAGGTGAAGCCTCTCAAGAATTACCAATAGCTAAAGCGGAGCAAGAGAAGTCAACACCAGAAGCCAGAGAGGAGCCGATGCCAGAGAGGAGCCGATGCCAGAAAGGGAGAAAGAGAAAGGAAAAACTGCGGGGGGAAAGAACATAGAACCAGAAGTGGAGGAAGGCGAAGTCTCCTTAGACAGTGATAGCGAGGGAGCAAGTGACACCATTATCACCTCAATAAAAACAAGTAGAGGTAGGAAATCCAAGAAAGAAGAAAGAGAAAAGGAGACATATAAAGACGTCTTGAGTGGATCACAACCAACAATCAGACATCTGATCAATGTTAGGCAGACAAGGAAGCACTCCAGGGCCCCTCAAGGAGCCCACACCTCCCCCCCAGGTAAATCATGAGACTAACTTCCTGGAATTGTAGGGGTTTCGGAAGTAGAATAAAGGAAGAGGCACTTAAAGATATCATCAAAACTTCAAAATCCGAGATCCTTCTTATCCAGGAAACCAATATGGAAGAACAAGACTTCCTCAACACAACAAATGTATTTTGGAAAACAAGAAAAGGAATAGAAGTAAGCACAAGCAGAGCCTCAAGAGGCATAGGCACTCTCTGGAACCCTATGAAGTATGACCTCATTAAATATGAAACATGCAAGTATTGGATCTATACCAGCCTTCTTCACAAAGAAACAGGACGACAGGTAAGTCTTTTCAATCTTTATGTGCATGTCCTCTTAGAGGAAAAAAGGTTTTGCTGGGATACTCTAAAAGAATACCTGCTACTAAATGAGCTGGAAAATATCATTATTGGGGGGGACCTCAATGTGACACTAGCAGAAACTGAGAAAAAAGGTGGCTCCAGTGTGCGAGACCCAACAAGGGAATGGGTAGAAGATATCATGTCAAATTGGGAGCTAGAAGATGTCAAACCTACTAAAGGGAATTACACGTGGTTTAATAAGAGAGTAGGACCGAGGCACATTGCCGCTAGACTAGACAGTTTCTTAGTTCACAACACCTTTATGCTTATGGGCCTCACCCCATCCTCCTCGATCCTCCCTCATAGTGTGTCAGACCACAAACCAATCATATTGGATATTTCACATGACAAGAACCTGGGGCCAATCCCTTTCAGATTTAGCCTAGCCTGGATCCAAGATGAAAGCTTCCAGGATCTGGTTACCAAAATCTGGAATGAAATAGTAAGAGGCTATGCCTTTTTTGTTTGGGAAGAAAAAATCAAAAGATTAAAGGTAGCGCTAAAGTCTTGGGAAAAAACCCTCCCAAACCCTACTTTATCTCGCTAAGAAGCCGAAAAGAATATTGAAAAACACCAGCTAGATATGAAAAATCAAGAAATCACCCAAGAAACTTTGCATCAAGAAGATCAGCTCCAAAGGAATTGGCATCAAACCTGTGGAGAGGAAGAAAAGTATTGGCAACACAAATCTAGGAGCCTTTGGTTGGAAGCAGGGGATAAAAATACTGGCTTCTTCCATAAACAAGCTGAGGCTCGAAAGTAGTTCAAGGATGTCACGAAAATTCAGGTCCAAAATCAAACAATAACATATTTTTAAGGCATAAAAGGACCTGTGGCAGAAGCCTTCGAAAATCTTTATACAAAAACTCAAAGATCTGCTATAGATCCCAAAGTCTACCCACCCTCTTTAGTTCCAACCCTCATTCATGAAGATGTCAACATCAAGCTAACCAAGGTAGTCGACCAACAAGAAATAAAAGAGGCACTTGATCAAATGAACCTAGACAAAGCCCCAGGTCTAGATGGATTCATAGCCAGATTTTACCTAAACAGCCGGGATATAATAAAATTAGACCTCACAAAGCTGATCATGAAGTCTTAGACTTGCACCAAGATAGGAGGAGGAATAAATTCATCTTTTCTTGCTCTCATTCCCAAAGAAAAAGGAGTAGTCAACTTTGAAAGGTTTCATCCAATTTCTCTTTGCAACATAAGTTACAAAATTCTCACCAAAATAATAGCTAACAGAATTAAAAATATTCTCCCAACAATTATTCCGAAAAATCAAGGAGGATTTGTAAATGGAAGGTATATAGTGGATAACATCAACCTCGTTCAAGAGGCTCTGCATTCAAGCGTTCGCAGAAAAGACAAAGGTATGATAATCAATCTCAATCTGGAAAATGCGTTTGATAGAGTCAGACATACTTTTATGTTCAAGGTCATGGAAAATTTTGGTTTCGCCCCCTCCTTCATAAATTGGATTAAAGCTTGTATCGGTTCCCCCTAGATAGCACCTCTAGTGAATGGTCGAGCCACTAAGTTCTTTCAAGCTTCCAAGGGTCTTTGGCAAGGCTCCCCCCTCTCCCTACTCCTTTATGCCATCCAAGCCTCCGTACTCAGCTTCCAATTGGATCACGACCAAATGCATAACAACCTTCTCGGCATGAGAATTGCCCCTGGGGTAAAAGACATCAACCACGCTCAATTTGCAGATGACACGCTGCTAATGGGAGGAGAAAGTATGCCTACAACAAAGAAATTCAAAAAGGAGTTAGACGCCTACACAAAAGTCTTAGGAAGTGTGATAAGCCTGACCAAAAGTGAGATCTTTGGATGGAACATAACTCCAAGGGAGATGCTATATATCTCAAGAGTATTGGGAATGAAAGGATACACCACCTGGGATGTGTTTAAATACCTAGGAGTCCCTATTTTCAAATCTAATCCAAAGGCCTCGCATTGGGACCAACTGATAGAAAAACTCAAAAAAAGAATAAACTCCTAGAGAGAAAACTGGTTAACCCTCGCAGGCAAAGTGGTCCTTATCAAAGAAGTGCTAGCAAGCATCCTGATTTACCAAAGCTCCTTACCTTTGGCCCCGATGTCTACAATCCATAAAATTGAGGCATTGTTTAGAAGGTTCCTCTGGGAGGGAGGGAAGAAGATAGGGATGAAATTGCACCTTATAAGATGGGAAAAAATAACCAAGCCCTACCTAGAAGGGGGTCTCCAATTTAAAAACCCCCATACTCAAAATTTAGCATTGGGAGCAAAGATTTTATGGCGCACAATCACTAGAAATTCCTCCTAGAGTAAAAGAGCATTATGAAAGAAGTACTTTCGAGGCCCAAGGAAAAAATGCCTTGACCATCCAGCAAAGGCGGAGAAAGGATCCCCAATTTTCTCTCTGTGCCAGAAGGATCTTAGACACTTTAAACCTCACCTCACTTGGATACCAGGTAATGGTAAAGAAATCAAGGTTTGGGAAGACTCAATCATGAGAGATCCACCACTAGACTCAAAGCAGGGTCTTGATCGACTTAAAGAGTGGATGAGACTCCAGAATTTACACAGTATATGGGACATCTCACATTGGGAAAACGATGAGAGCCATTCCTGGCTAAGTTGGGAAATTTCCAATATAACCCTAGAGTTAGAAGAGGAATGGAACATGTTGAATTACTGGTTGCAAGGGAAATCCCCCTTAAAGAAAAATAAAAAAGACAAGAGAGGATGGGGACCACTCTTCGGACCTTACACTACAGCAGCAGGATACTAATACATAGCAACAGTCCCTCACGTCCCCCCAGATTCGGCAATTTGGAAAGCCATATGGTCCTCCAAGTCAACTCCGAAGATAGATATGTATGTCTAAACCATGGCACACAGAGGTATCCTCACTGGTGAAAATCTAAGAAGAAGAGGTTAGGAAGGCCCCTTTAGATGTTGTCTCTATTGTCAAGAAGAGGAGACTACAGACCACCTACTCTTAAGTTGCACTTACTTTAAGGAATTTTGGCAGTTAACCCTTGGACTGCATCCATGCACTCTTGTTTTACCTCAAGAAGTCATCGCACTACTCCGGAATTGGAATTCCCTCTGCCCTTTTCAGATAACAAAAAAGGGTCAACTCTCCACCCTTTGGAGAACTCTCCCAAAATTTATTCTTTGGAAGATCTGGCTTGAACGAAATAACAAGTTATTTAGGGAAGCAAAAAGCATCCCTTCTCAGGTAGCCACAAAGATAAAGACCCATTTTGGCGAGAGCGCACCCTACTTCTGTAAAGAAACGAACTCAAGGCCATTAGAAATGGAAGAGAAACTCTATATTGAACATCTTAATCTCCGAGATCAATAGCAACAAACACATCATAATTCACACCAGCAAGAATGGGNGCCAAGTCCCCAGGAAAAACTGAATTCTAGGAGTCTGTTGGGGCCTCCAAAGGGAACCCAGGAGTGACAGGTGGAGGAAGAATACTGGTAGGCCCCAACAGACTCCTAGAATTCAGTTTTTCCTGGGGACTTGGCATAGAAACCAACAACAAAGCAGAAGCACTGGCCCTCTGGCAAGGGCTAAACCAAGCTATTATACACAACGTCCAGGATCTGGTGATAATAGGGGATTCACGACTAATAATCCAAGCCTTAATTCTCCATAACAAAGCCCAAAATGCAAAACTCCAACACATTTTGGAGAAAATCCAACTCATCCTAGGAAAGCTTCGAACTTATCAGCTATACCACATCCTCCAAGGAATGAATGCATTAGCAGATGCAGAGGCCAACAGGGGAGCCCTCTCAAGCATTAGAACCACACAAATCAATGGAACCACGACCAGCTAGGAACTCCCATGAGAGATTGGAATAAGACAGGGATGCGAGCGGNTCCAACACAGTCAACACTCAGGAGGAGGTCAGATCTGATGGAGTCGCCCATCATTTGGTCATTGAAACCCAACAAGAGCCCATGCTTTCCAGATTGCGCATATCACGTGGGTGCAACGGACCTATGGATTATTGTGTTAAAAGGAGCCGAAGTGAAGGAAGCCACGCAGTCCAGAAGCAGTCGAATATTGGGATGGAAGGCACATAGAATCATAGCGATCAAAGGAAGGAGAAACTCGCGTAGGAGCAACAGCCAAGAAGCGAAAAGGGAAGCGATGGCGTCAAGCTTGGGCAGGAAGCCCATGACGAAGGAGAGGTTGGTAGCACTGGAGGAAAATATGCAACATCTCAAGCATTAGCTGAACAACTTGGTCAACTTCCTCTAGAACTTATATATCGACGCAGGAAGACGTTTGGAGATGCTGGAAAATGACATCACATCCACCAAATTCAGACTATCTGAGGAACTGGGAAAGTTGTGTAAGGACCTCAAAGACCCAAAGCAAGAATTTTAAGAAAGGGTCAGCAATTTGGAACAGTAGATGGAGCAGCTGAATAAAGAATGGAAGCAGGAGAGGGATCAGTCCAAGAAGGGCGGCTCAAAGTAATTTGGCAAGCATCTCCTAGGCCAGGAATTGGCCTCTACAAATAAATCTGCGATGAAGGGATTTTGTATAGAAGCCTCCACATATAGCGACTAAGTTAGAACGAATTTTCCTCCACCAAGAACGAGAGTATAACCTCCCGGCCTTGTAACTGTTTAGTCAAACCTGGCTAAGTTCATATGTAACAGAACCAGTGGCTTGCCACTGCTTTTCTATAATTAAATCCCATTATCAGTTTCTATCAAAAAAGAAAGAAAAACATAAGTAACTTAACAATAATTCAATGTTGTAAGAAGGAATGACTTTCATTTAAGGAGAATATTGACATCTTATATAACCCTAATGCTAAAGAAAATATGGTAGAAGAGGCTCATACCATAAGTAAGTTAATGAAAATTCAATATTGTAAGAAGGAATGACTTTAATTTATTGGTAGGAGGTTAACTAGGGAAAGTATACATACTTTCCAAAGATATTATCATAATGATGTTTGATAATTTGTCTTTAAATCATTCTTGATGGACTAAAAAACTCCTAGCACAATTATGATGCATCACATATGTGGAATTTATAAAACTACTCACTATAAGGTACATAATGTTGTCACTTAAGATGTTCTCTTTATATGAAAATGATGCCATGACATCCAAAATATTCTTTAGGGCTTAAGAAGGGTATTGATCCAAAGGGTTCAACTCTTATTTGACTTTAGAAGGTATTACACATTGTCATATTAACAATAACTTTGTCAGCCTCAAAATTTAACTTGAATTATGTATCGTTTTTAAGAGAAAAATGGATTGGTGTAAGACCATTGGGATATAAAGTCACACTATCACGAACTTCAAGAATGAAAATATTGAAAGAGAGATTATTGAAATCAAATCTAGAACCTGCTATGCAAATTCCTTATCCATTGAAGCATCTTTCTCCATAACTTTGAGACATAATAATCATTTCAAATGGTAGATCATGTAGAAGATGTTTAAAGAAGATGACAATCCCAACGGGTGAAATATCTATAATAAAACCTATGGGTGAGCTTCAGAGAGGGTGGAAGCTCATTCACTCACTAATATAGAAGGGAAAATTGTACTGGGGCCTTTGAAGGACATTCCAATAGTTTAAAACAAATCACATAAGGTAAAATTGCCATGTGTGAAGCTTAGAATGATACAATAATATCATTTAGAGGAAACTAATCAACATCTTGAACACAATAAGTACCAATATGTTGCAATCTTTCTTAAAAATACAAATATGATTCTCTATGATGGTAGAGCTACAAAATTCTTTTATGAATTTGCATAAAAAATATCAAAATAAATAAAAAAGGAGAGATAGCTACGAAATCATTTCAGTATGCCCTAGATTTTACAATATTCATAGCCATTACACACACACACACACACACACACACATATATATATATGAAGAAAATCAAATGTAATACAAAAAATTACAAGAAAAAACTAAGAATGATTGACTCATAAAGTTGGTGGTGAATGCTTTATTATGATGCTTTTCCTACTAATGTTTGAGCTCTAATTTCTCTCTACTAGTTCTATCTTTGATTTGGAAAAGATATCAACTTTTCATTTAAAAAAAGACTTACTTTTATGTTTGTTTAAGTCTCCTTCTCCCTTGAACTTTTATTTCAACTATTTTTGTTTTCATTTAATCACAAGGCTCCTCTTTTATCATATTATGATGCTTTTCCTATTAATGTTTAAGCTCCAATTTCTCTCTACTAGTTCTCTCTTGAACTTTTATTTCAACTATTTTTGTTTTCATTTAATCACAAGGCTCCTCTTTTATCATATTATGATGCTTTTCCTATTAATGTTTGAGCTCCAATTTCTCTCTAAATTCTCTCTTTGATTTGGAAAAGATAACTTTGTGTTAAAAAAAAAATGGCTTCTTTCATTTGGAAAAGATATCAACTTTGTGTTATAAAGAAGGGCTTCCTCTTGTTTAAATCTCCTTTCCCTTAAATTTTGTTTCAATTATTTTTGTCTTGTTTGAATCTCCTTTCCCTTGAACTTTTGTTTCAACTATTTTTGTTTTCATTTAATCACAAGGCCCCTCTTTTATCAATGTGTAAAAGCTTCCCTCTTTATTCTTTCTCCACGTCCACCATGCCCTTTTCAATTCCATCTAGAATGAATGAACTGGAAAGATATATTAAATTGAAGGTTAGATAGAGACATTAAATCTTCAAATCCATATCAAACCTTCGAAATTGTACTTTGTATTGTTTATATAAGTGCCTTTACTTAGTAATATGGTCCGCACAAAGTATTTAGTTTCTTTTTAAATGAATTTTAATAAAAACACTTTTTCTTTTTGAGGATGGTACTCCTCGTGGTAATCAAACCAAAGCTGGTATTTGTACACCGGATTATTGCCAATCAATTAAATTCGCCTTCCGTGTTATCTAATTCCTCATTTGATTTGTCAAACTTATTCATTAAATATATAACATAATTTTTAAAATTTTATAAAAAAAATTAGAATAAAAATATAAATTAATTTAATTGTAATTTATTCTATTAAAATAATTTAAATTGATGATGATAAAAATGATGATTATCAAATTAGATTTGGTTTATCTATTTTAAGAAAAGTAAGGAATTATTTTATTTACTTTAAAATTTTATTTTTGTGCTTAAAAAGTTTTGAGAGAAGCTTTCCTAAATCACCATAGTTTGATGAGTTAAAAGGCTAAGAAGGTGGATATTGTAACAAATATTTTGAAATTGTGATTTGATGTAGGTGTATAAAGGACAATCTAAGAGAAAGTGCTTTTCATTTTCAACCATCTATCTTAGTATCACAAAGATGACAAATTCTTTATTACTATGAAAGTTGTGAGAGTTTGTTCTTATTTTAACAATATTGATTTTCTTCTTTACACCAGTCAAAACAAAGAGATACTTTTTGATCTTTCATATTAGGGTTGATCACCTACTTATAATATCTCAATTTTGTATTATTCTTTCATTATTTATCACATCACAATTTCTTCTTAAATTTAGATGTATTATTATTGTTAATATAAAGAGTGACCTCTTCTTTTGTTCCCCAATGATTTAGCCAAAAATTGCATCTGTATGCCACCCCCAACCAACGATTTAATCAATACTTGCATCTTTATGCCACCTTGAATTGAGAAGTAGGTGGTTTTGACTAGAGTTTTGAAAAAATATTAGTAACAGTCTTGTGATCCATGTTGTTTATCTTGTTCTTGTACATTAGGTGCCTAGTCATAGCCATGCTCTCAATGGGAGAAAGAGTCGCTTCTATGAGGTGGATATGATAAGGCGTATTTTCTTTAATTTTGAGATTATAAGTTATAAAACACTTTTGGATTTTCTCTATCTTTCTCCATGATTCTCTAGAGATGTTGTAGCCCCAAACTTTATAGCCATATAAGATAACATGAGTGACTTTATAGCCATATAAGATAACATGAGTGAAAACAATCTCAAAGAGGATTTTTTTCTTATCCCGTAGCTAAAGGTCCATTGATTTACAACTATTTTCAAGTTCATAATAAACTTTCCACCCTCCATTTATCCTTTTCTCAATGCTATAATTCAAGTTAATATTGTGATGAAGATCGATTATGAAGACACTTCTTCCAAGCCATTGTTGTCATACATGAAATTAGCGTAAGTGACCCTTTTGGATTTAATTATCATAACCTTCATTTTGTTAGTATTAATGGTCATACATATACTAGAGCAAAAATACTTGAGTATTTTTAGTTGCTTGTCGAGATCATAGGGAGTCCTTTCCATAAGAACAATTTCATCGATATAAAGAAGAAGGATGATGACTATAAAAGAGAGATGAGCTGACATAACCTTCTTCTTCCAAACAACCCTATAACTTGTCAATGTATATGCCAAAGAGGGTAGGAGATAGGGGACAACCTTGCTTAAATCCTATATTACAATTAATTTCTTTTGGCCATTCATTGTTCATAAACATGGCAATAAATTTCTTGCACAACCTTATCACAACAAGTTCTCTCAACTCAAAATGAACTTTTATCCCTTCTGACCTATTCCAAAGGTTAGTTTTAGGCATTGTATCAAAAACTTTTCTAAAACAACACAAGAGATCAATTTTATTATTGTGACAGTCCTCCACAATGATTCTAAGTGTAACAAGGTGATCTATAATTGAATGATAGGTCATAAATATGGCTTGGCCTTTAGCTCTTTTTTCATGGTTTTCTAGCCACACACTAATCTTATTTTCCAAAAAAAATCCATAAAACTTGGGGGTGAGTGAAAGCTAATGATGGTCTCTCATGACACGTTAGTGGCAATGCAAATATGGAAAAAAAAACAATCTATTAACTTGGAGGGATTATTCAAGGTACTTTTAAAATGAATTTGAATATGGTGTAAGAAGATGAAACCTAGGAAATTGAATTAGATTTCCGAATATACAACTTTTATTCATAGAAATTGTGAATAAATATGTCAAATTTTATTTTTTCTAACAATGGTATCTTGTTTTTCCAACAAAATGTAAGGTATATGGTTTTTTTTTTTCGTACAAGTGTTGAGTACCTTAATGATGTAATTTCATTCCAAAAACTTGTATACTTGTAGAGAACCCATTTTTATTGTGTAATGTATTTTTTGGAAATTTATAATATTAATTTTATTATTATTTTCTTTAAATTATCAAAGTCAACATATCCCTGAAATTAAAATGTCTTTTGTTTGTGCAGGCTAAGAGGGTCTGAACATGATCGAAACAATATTTTTTTTTTAGATCGTAGATATCAGTCTCCTCTAGGGCCGCATATAACACATTGGAGAAATGGTTAAGATGACAAAAAGTATAGCAGAAATAAAAGAGGTATGTATTCTAGGATTTTGATATATGTCAAGACAAAAATAGATTAAAAATAGTAAACATTATTATTCTTTTTTAAAAATTGTATATTTGGAATCTACACAGCCAACTCCATCTGTTTCTATAGTTTCGTCAATAACTGAATTGTGTAGCCTATAAAAAATAAATGTAAAAAATAGAGATATGGAGAAGAGTTCATAAAAATGGAGCTTTTTATGTATTTGTAGATGGAACCACTAGGTTTGTCATCTCGAACCTAAATCTAAGGAAATCAACTTAGTGAACATGTATGCTAGAGTTGTCACTTCCACCTGGAAAAAAAATTGAAATTCAAATAACGTGTGTGCTTTAGGAACGTGCTCACGTTCCTAAAGGGCACACACGTTCCTAAAGCATGCAAGCGTTCCTCAAGCGTGCATACGTTATTA
>JASDQU010436964.1:82267-98227 GCA_032191745.1 Picea mariana
TTCTCAGGAGAGAATCTCTCTCAATATAATGTTCCGGACAGGTCTGGTGGGGCTTCCAGTCGTGAATAAGGCGGCACTTGATACAAGTACTTAAATTGCACTGTATCTGCAAAGGAAAAATTGTAGAAATATGGTTTGCAGTGCTCAAATGATGATTTTGAGTATGGGAATTAATCTAAAAACACAATTCATGATTGTTGATACTGCAAATTTATTTTTAGATGAAATTTAGATCAAATTATTACAAAATCCACCATCATAGAAGGTCGATATGATAGCCCTTAATTCCACAGTGCATAAGGCTCCCATGCCAGCTCTATTTTTTTTTGTTTGTTTCTCCGACTCCATTAATGTTGAAAGATATTTGTGAATAAGGCTTCATTCCACAGTGCAGAAAGCTCCAATGCCAGCTCCATTTTTTTGTTTGTTTCTCCCACTCCGTTAATGTCGAAAGATATTTGTGCATCAGACCCCCATGCCAGGTCTATTATTTTTTGTTTTGTTTCTCCTACTCCATTAATGTTGAAAGATATCTGTAAAAAGATCAGGCATGCGTTGAAATGGAGAGATATATTAAATTGGAGGTGAGATAGAGACATCTTAAACGTCTTTCGTCCAATAATGAATTTTTTTTAGAATGAATGCGAAAATTTATATTTTTATTGAGGAAAAAATTAATTTCAAAATTCAAACATTTTTACAAATAAAAATTAATATTTTTAATCAAATTTCAAATATTTTTACAAATTTTTTAATCAAATTTCAAACATTTTTACAAATAAAAACTAATATTTTTAATCTTTATCTCAAATTTTTAACTCTTTTATCAGTTTTTTATATCTTTTATCTTTGAGATTTATTGTCAACAAAGTGTGAGATTTATTTTCAACAAAGTGGAGTCAACTCAATCCAACCAACTTCAAATACTTCACGTTGAGAGTGATGTATTTTTAAAATCTTCGCATCCATATCAAATTTGAAAGCCTTCCAATTTGAAAGTAACTTGTATTCCAATTTTTATGTGAATGGACCTCTAAACTTTGTAATTAAATATAATAAGGTATTAAATTTGCTATTTAGATATTATTACAAATTTTTTAATCAAATTTCAAACATTTTTACAAATAAAAACTAATATTTTTAATCTTTATCTCAAATTTTTAACTCTTTTATCAGTTTTTTATATCTTTTATCTTTGAGATTTATTGTCAACAAAGTGTGATATTTATTTTCAACAAAGTGGAGTCAACTCAATCCAACCAACTTAAAACACTTCACTTTGAGAGTGATGTATTTTTAAAATCCATATCAAATTTGAAAGTAACTTGTATTCCAATTTTTATGTGAATGGACCTCTAAACTTTGTAATTAAATATAATAAGGTATTAAATTTGCTATTTAGATATTATTACAAATTTTTTAATCAAATTTCAAACATTTTTACAAATAAAAACTAATATTTTTAATCTTTATCTCAAATTTTTAACTCTTTTATCAGTTTTTTATATCTTTTATCTTTGAGATTTATTGTCAACAAAGTGTGAGATTTATTTTCAACAAAGTGGAGTCAACTCAATCCAACCAACTTAAAACACTTCACTTTGAGAGTGATGTATTTTTAAAATCCATATCAAATTTGAAAGTAACTTGTATTCCAATTTTTATGTGAATGGACCTCTAAACTTTGTAATTAAATATAATAAGGTATTAAATTTGCTATTTAGATATTAGTAATTTAACTTTCCCAACGAGCTACAAGTTGTAATATGACTTATGATTTGGGTCTCACTGATTTAACATTCTCAATGTGTTAGGAGGACATTTACTATGAGATGTTTGGATATGAGTGATTGGTTTATTATATTCTACTTTATTGGATTGCAGTGTATTCAAGTATTAATGTCAGTATTGATGTCATTTACTTGTATTTCCTCTTACATTGTCGGGTATGTAATATGTCAGGTATGTAAAATTTACAAAGTAAAAACTTATTAATATTATTATTTGAGTGTGTTTTTTTAATAAGGATATTTATAATTAAGTAATTTGATAAGCTATTTAATTTTTTGTTTTTAAATAAATATTCAAATTATAAAATAATTTATAATTTAGCTGTTTAATCTTGTAACAAACTTCCTTTTCATTATCATAATTGTAATGGAACCATTTAATTTTTGAGCAAATTTCTTTCTTGTTGTCTAAATTTGATAATATAGAAAGTTAAAGTTCCATATTGAATTTTAGAGGATTTTAGTCAACTCAAAATTGGGAAAACACTTAAAGGCATTGTTCCACCATGCATGGGTTATGGATCATGGTAGAAATCTACTCTTTGATGAGATCTGTGGGTGATCAGAAAGTCCATTTGAGTGTGTTTTTTTAATAAGGATACTTATAATTAAGTAATTTGATAAGTTATTTAATTTTTTGTTTTTAAATAATATTCAAATTATAAAATAATTTATAATTTAGCTGTCCATTTGCTATAAGATTAGCTTAATCCATTTATAACAACTATTTTGGAAAATATCTCAATTGGTTTATCTTTATTTATGATTTTCAACTTCCAAAAATATCACATTTTAGAGTGAGTGTTGGCACCCAAAGGTTTTGGGAAAGATTCCATATATGTTGCATTTTGTACTAAGCACAAATAATTGAATAGATCGCATACATGTTGAATCCTCAAAGATATTTAATGATTGTAATTGTTTTTGTAACAACTTGACTGAGCATGGTCAAGGTTCGCTGAGTTGACAAGGTTGTTATGATTTCCATGCTTCGTGGAAGATATGGAGAATGCATGGGATATGTAAGGGTTGAGTTTTTTTTAACAGGGAGTGGATTGTTATGTTAGTTGTAGATGATTTAAATCTTGACTTATGCATTTTATCAGTTTTTGTTGTGTTCAAAGATATTATGTGTGTATGAATGAGAAAGTAGATCATAGAGGAAAAATATCATCTCTGTTTTTCCATGAACGTGTTTTGATAAGGATTTAGCCTCTGTGTATTGAAATGTATTTAGATGCCTTCTAGATTAATAAATAAAGATAGAAGCACATTTTTCTATGTATATTATGAGTTCCAATGTGAACATATGTATGTTCCGTAGTATTTTGTGCAGTTCTATTATGAGGGTTATGAATAAATGCATGGTTATATGATGGATGTTTCTTATATGTTATATTCCTTTATAAGTTGCATGAAACCTATGGTCTATTTGACTCTCACGACATCTCAGGTGAGACCTTCTTCAGTCCTTGAAGATTGAATATGTCAATGTCTATGGGGTATTTTTTTTCAATCTTACCAAACCCTGGGTCTAAAACCCCACAACCAACAATTGCTTCCATTGTCGAGAGCTAAAGGTTTTGTGCTACATGTTAAAGGACGGACATGATGTGAAAATCCTCAAGGAATGAGATAGAAGACTGGATTTCTGAGAAGGAGGATGGGTTCATGCGACAAGAAACCAAGAACCTGCAGATCAACATCGAGCGATGGAAACAAAGGTGCATATACACATATCTACACATAATTTTCTTTTTTGAGTTCCCTTATTTATTGCATGAGTGGATAAAGAGATAGAAAAATATTAATTATGTATGGAGAGCCGAAGAACGATTGGTTTGGGATCAAGATGGGGTCAATAGGCTGAGATTTGTGGATAATAAGTGGGCCAAAGATATTGATTTCTAGTTTCAATGTGTGAAAGAAGGGTATATTATGGAGTTTGTTGTTGAATGCAATGAGTCTTTCTGTAGTGATAAAAGAAAATTTGCAGTCGGCCCTAGAAGAAGACTGCTGGAAGAAATCCCTCTATGGATCAAGATGTTGTTTGTAGAAAAGGGGCTAATGCACATGGAGCTCAATAGGATGGAAGAGTAAACCACCCTACATGGATGGGGAGATGGAAAGAAAGGGGAAAAAGAAAAAATGATACAAAGAGTGGATTCAACAAAAGGGATCCATAAGAAGATGATATGAGGTGAGAATAGAATGGAACCAGAAGAGTAGAGTAGAAGAAGAGTTGAGAAATATGCAAGAAGAGTCAAGATAAGGAGGTGAGTTGAGTAGAGAAATAGAGAAAATAAATCAAGGGGTGATGAACGAGTAGTAAGATCCAAAATGAAAAGAAGGGAAACTGCACTAGAAGGGTGAGCGGAAGAAATTTATGTGCCATAGAGAGGTGCAAAAGAATGGAGGATTTTGAAGAGATGAAACAGTAGGAGTAAGGTATCAAGAGAAGATACCAAAAATAGTGGGAGTGGGATCAAAGAAAATGAAGTCAAATCCCCTTGGCTAGTGAGAGATGTGGTCACATCAAAGGAAGATGGGGTACATAGCAATAGCGTCGACACAACAAAGGATAGCAATGAAGCCCTCCTAGGAGCAAAAGCCTTGGCGATTATGAGAAAACTTATGTGGATAGATATAGGGCACTCTTTGGGATTGATCACCAAGGAAGATAATAGAGTATGGAGGAACCGCCTCTTTGAACCACCCCCCTTGCAATTTTTTCATTAAGAAGAAAGAACCATAGAAATTGCAGAGGTGAGAGAAGTAAGAAGAAGAAAGATAAGAAGAAAGGGATGTAGAATATATGATTGAAGTAGAAGTCGAAGTCAACAACACTTCATAGAAAGATCATCAACACTAGCAATAGCAAGTAGTAGTTAGTCAAGAAGAAATTATTTGAGATCGAGTATGGAAAACCATGATTCAATCCTCAGGCTTTCCACATTTAATGGGATGGGAAGAGAGGACATAGAACAACATTGGTTCACATCCAAATCTATATGGTCGGTGAAAAGAGTCATAGACAAGGAATTCAATATTGTGTAGCTAGAAGCCACCTTCAAAGATAGAGTTCTGACATGGTACATGAAGTACAAGGCTACTTCATCAGTAGGACAAGCAAGGTCCCTCACAAAGATAAAGAAAGGATTACTTAGGGAATTTCTGAAGCCTAAGTTAGAATCACAATGTATAATTGAGATCAAAGAGATCAAGCAACAAGGTATAGAAATTGTGTGGGATTATTACCAGTGGTTCAATATTCTATTGGAAAAACTAATATTTCATATCCAATATGTCCAACACCTATAATGGTTTATTGTCGGACTCCTACCCCACATCCTAGTCCTTCTCACCCAGAAGAAGGTGAAAAATTAGGAGAAGGCCATATAAATTGTAATGTGATTACAGTCTATGCCAAGAGGTGATGAGTTGTCAGTAGGGCTTGTGCAAGTGAAATATCAACTTGCAAACCTCACCATGTAAATACAAGATATGGTGAAGGTTAAGGTAGGGTGCGAGAATGTTTGGTGTACCCTATGGTGCATAGAAGGTCATGATAGAAATGAGTGTCATGCACTAGAAAGTTACATCATGATAGGTGCGCAAAATCCATTCCTGACAAGATAACATATCAAGTGGTGTGAGATATGAAGACAATGGGTTCATATACCTCCTCATTTTCAAACTCTACAGAGGTATTAAAAGACCACACACACTCCATTTTGAAATTTTTGCAAATGCATAAGCCATGATGTGAAATTTTTTTAGTTGCTACAGATGATGAAGGAGAATAATGCAAATACTTAACAATTCCAAGAAGAGAATAAGGGTTGAGATGGTAGAGGCTTTTACAGAGGAGGCTACCAAGGAGGCCAGAGAGGAGGATATTGAAGAGGAAGAGGATATGGTCATGGAGGAAGACCACCTACCTATTTTAACTATGGATATATAGGCCACTTGTCGCAGTTCTATACCAAGTTGCACACACTCTATGGATATTTCCATAATGCGGACCATGTAACAAAGGACTTCCCTAAGCTACTAGCCAAGTGGGAAGAAATGAAGGGGCACTAGAGCATGGTTACTGTTGAGATACACAAGGATAAACCGAAAGAAGAATCTAGTGTATGGGTGGTAACCCAACGAGGCATCTATACAGGAGCTAATGTGGAATTATGAGAAATTTCGGGTCAAAATATAGAAGGAAATATTAGAAAAGTAGCACAAGCACCTCCCAATTTTGACTCTATATAGAAAAATTAGTTCCTATGTGATGCGTAGAGGGCACTCAAAGAGTACAAAGTGTAGGAAGAATTGTAACGCCTGACACAGAGGGAAATGGGAAATACCCACACACATGAATAAATGCAATGCATAGTGCAAACAACACAGGAAGAAGCTTGAGAACATAGAGAAATGCAATGTACAATAGAGAAGGCACTAGAGGAATGCATGTGTGAATAATTGGGACACATGGTGTGAGATAAAGTACGATGCAACAGCTTCCCAAAGCCTAGTTCAACAGACTAGGTAAGCGATTTTTTGCACTCTTATCTCAATATATTGGATGATCCTATTAGTACCAATAAATTGACCCAAATGATGATGAGATGCATGGAGAAAGGGGAGAATGAAGTTGTTATTACTTACCCATTACAAGAAAGAGATGTGTGTTGTGTTAGCAGGAGGAAGCACATGGGAAGGTAATTTAAAATGAAAGTTGATCTAGGGAGCTACAAGATGGACCATGCCATGTTGGACCTGGGATATGATGTGAACATCTTGTCGAAGAAATCATAGGAATTTATGGGTAAACCAAAGTTGGAATGGCCCCCCATTCAACCGAGGCTTGCCATCCAATACAAAATTTATTCAAATGGAAGGATGGAGTAAGTTGAAGTGAACATTGATGAGGTAAAAAAAAAAATAGAATTTGAAGTGATCAAGATTATGGATGACTCAGACCCCTATCTATCTCTACTTGGAATTGACTAGGAATTTGATAACGATGTCGTACTAAAATCGAAGAAATAATAGATTTCCTTTTATACAAACACCTTGCACCTTATTGCACCACTAGATCCAAATGAGAGTACCAAATATAATGAGCCCATGAATCAATATGCACAGAGCTCAATCATATAAAACATAATATCACAGGGCACAAGGAGGTCTATGTAAATCGGACAATTGGCAGTGAACCGAGCTAGAGAAGTGTTTGTTCCTATGGCACAGATTCAGAGGATTCCATGGCAAGGTGGAAAATAAATTGCATGAAGTATCCACTACGGTATGCACACGGATCACAAAAGAAGTGTGCCAGATCATATTGGAGTTGTATGAGCTACTAAAGTTTGATGGGACAAGTCCAGTAGACACATTCCTAGAACAGATGGAGGAGTTTGTACAAGAAACCCAAAGGATTCATGCCATGGACATAATAGTCAAAGGAACACATGTGCGCTAGTGGGCGACGCACCCCACAAATCTACAAAATTGGGCATAGGTGGTGGAGTGTATCAAAGTAAAATTCCATCCCACAACAAACTTTGAATTAATGAGATGGTACAAAGACACTGAAGATCCTTAGGAACATATTTGTTTTTGTGAGAGGTGTTGGTAAGCTAATAAGATTCCTAACTCACAACGAGTTCATAGGTTTTTCCAAACCATGGATATGGTACCTAAAATCTAGTACATCCAGGAAGAAATGAGAAGGAAAATAAGGGACTGGGACAAAATGAGAAGTCAAATATGAGAAATGTTCAAGTTTACATCAAAATTCCCTACATAGAGGGAGATTTTGTTAATAATCAAGAATTTCACCTTCCATCAGTAGCCCAAAGACATTGTGCAAAAAATCATCTTCACATACCATAAGCTGATGGAAAAATTAAAGCATCTGGTATATTGTTGGAAGGTTCATAGTGGTGACACGTAGGAGGAGGACCCTTGGGGATTACAGATTAATGTAACCAAGGGTGAGCATGTAGTTCAAGGAAAGGCCTCATGTAGCACTATGCAAAACTATACACGCCCATTAAGAACAAAGAAAAACAATATAGGTATATAATAAGAACCTAAGATGGCCATCATTGGTGATTATTGGGGTCAAGAAACAATAACACAAGTAGCAGACTTACTGAAAGAGTATGAAAACCTATTTCCAAGGATTTTTTCTGAGATGAAGGGCATTGTAGGATCCTTGGGAAAGATGAATATTTAGTTGAAAATAGATGCCAAAGCAATCAAGAAGAGACCATATTGAATGAACCCAAAGTACAAAGAGAAAGTGTGTAAGGAGTTGGATAAAATTCTAGTGGTAGGAATCATTGTCCTTGTGGAGGAGTCAGATTGGATCAAATCGATGGTGGTACAACCAAATAAGATGGGTGATCTATGAATTTGTGTTGACCTACACAACCTAAATGCAACATGCATACACGATCCCTTTCTGACACCCTTTACAGATGAGGTATTAGTGAATGTGGGTGGGCACAAAGCTTACTCATTCACAGATGGATTTTTAGGCTACCACTAGGTGTGCATCATGGAACAAGACAGAGATAAGACAAATTTTCTGATATATTGGGGCTCCTTTGCATACACAATAATGATATTTGGCCCAAAAAATGCACCTATAGTATTTTCTAGAATTTTGGTTGTAGCCTTTAAGGACTTCATCCACAAGTTTCTAGATGTATACTTGGGTGATTAGACAGTGTTTAGCCTTCTCAAAGAGCATATGAAGATATTGTGGTTGATATTGAATAGATTCAGGAAGTTGTAGATCTCGTTAAAATTGAAAAAATGCATCTTATGTACACATTTTGGAATGTTATTGGTACATGCTGTAGGTAAATAAGGCTTGCTAGTAGATCAGGCAAAGATTGCAACAATATTGGACATGTTATACCCAATGTCCATAAGAGATTTGCGTGCAAATTTGGGACAAATATGTTACTATAGATGGTTCATATGGAGTTATGCAAAGTTTGTTGCACTATTGGAAAAGCTACTATGCAAAGATACCAAGTATGCATGGATTGAGGAATTCTAGGAGGCATTGGAAATGATGAAAGAGATATTGGTGACTACATCAATCCTACTATTTCTAGATTGGAGAAAGATATTCCACGTCCATGCGGATGCATCCTCAATTTCATTAGGCGTAGTGCTTGCACAAACCAAATAATACATCATTGATAATCCAATCTATTTTTCTAGTAGGAAGCTATTAGATTCTGATCATAATTGTACGACCACAGAGCACGAGGGACTGGTGTTGGTCTATTCCTTGCAAAAGTTTCGACATTATTTACTCGACACTCCCTTCAAATTTTTTATTGACCATTGAACACTCAAATACTAGGTCAATAAGCCAGTGTCAGGGGGGGGAGGAGGATATGTAGATGGATATTTTTTTTCCAAGAATTTGATTTTGAAGTAGTAGTCAATTCTGAAAAAGACAATGTTGGGACCAACCATCTGTCGAAGATAGAGTCAGGGGAAGTTAGAGGCATCTTAGGTGATGAGATCCTAGACCTATAAATCTTCATAGTTGAAGCATTGGCATATCAACTAGCTAAGATTTCATCATACTTAACAACGTGTCACGTGTTAGAAGGATCCACTCATATATAATGTAGACAACTAATGACCTAGAGCATTGATTACTAGTTGATTGCAAGACACTTGTATTAGAACACAAGCACGACATGGTCCTCTTACATGAAGGAATTGTGGGGGGATACAACCCAAGAAAGGAAATTGCACATAAAGTATTGCATGCAGGGTTATGGTGGTTGTCAATATTTGAAGGTGCTTAGGATTATTGCAAGTGTTGCGATGTTTGTCATAGGATTGGAAATAAATAAAGGAAATGTGAACTATCCCTCATTCATGTCACCACATTGGATCCATTTAAGAAATGAGAAACCAAATTTGTAGGGTCGATCAATCCTCCGACCCGTAGGACTAGTGTGTAGTATATTATCACCGCAACAGAATAATTGACCCATTGGGAAGAGACCACACTAGTAAAGGTTTGTACTACAAAGACGATCACGTGCTTTATTTCTGAGAATATTATCACAAGGTTTGGATGTCCAAAGGTGTTAATGAGCAATGAGGGTGTGCACTTCATGAATGACACCATTCACATGCTAACTCAAGAATTCATGATACATCATTAAAAGATCACACCATATCATCCACAAGCCAATGGCATAGTCGAAGCATTGAAAAATATATTAGAGCATGTGTTTACTAAGGTTTGCAATGTATAGTGTGATGAATAGGATCAAGGGATTCCAACAATACTATGGGAATATAGAATGACCTATAAACAATAGACTAAACATAAACCTTTCAAGTTGTTATATGGAAAGGAAGTAGTGATTCCATTGGAATTTGTGTTACCAAGTATTATAATTGTAGTCATGACACAGATGTCATACTACCAAGCACTGCAAAGGAAATTATATGAGTTATTAGAACTGGAAGAAGATTGATTAATCGTGGGACACGTCTAGATGGTCGAGAAAGAGAGACAAAATGCATGGAACGATCACAACATTTGGTGCAATACTCTCCAATGCATATATTTGGTATTATTGTTTGAAAACAAGCTCCTACAACACCCAAGAAAACTACACATGTGATAGCTAGGACCCTTTTGACTAATCTATATTAGTGAGATAGAAACAACAAAGTTGTCAATGCTTTAGGTCCAACCACTAAAGGTATTGATCAATGTAAGTCGTCCTAAGGCATATCATGGCCCACGGGAGTTGAGTGTTCTCTGAATGGAGAAAATTTCAGAGCTAACAAAGGGTAGGTAGGTAGGTATTAATGAATATATAATTATGCAATGATTAAAATAATATAATGGGGTTAGGTAATACGAATGATAGGACATGTTAGTACTTGCAAAGATTTGGAAGATTCGGTAAATTATGAAAGGTAATTATTGATGTATAGACTACATGAGGGAAGCACAACTAGCTCTCACAAGTGTATGAATGGAAACATAGACCTATGATGCAATGAAGGGTTAATCAATTAGTCTCAAACATGTCACACAGGCATGAGAGGAGAATACAATTATGTCCACTCTGCCCAAAGAACACAACAAAAATACATTGGTTTAGTATGGTTAGGGCCACAACATATCAGGATGACTTGGGGGTTGGGAACAACCATCACAACGAGTACACCCAAGGGGATAGAATCACAACAAGTCATAAATCAAATACCCAACTGAGAAAGCGACCACGTGGAAAAAATGACCCACACGACTATTTATCTTGCCCATGGAAAACTCCCAAGTACTTTTCTAAGAGTTAAAACCACCGTAGACATAGAGTTTAGAGAGAAGGGTGCAGACCAGTGGCAAGGAAAGGATTCGACTAGAGGGATGAACAATGTTGAAGATTTGACTCAACCAAGGATTCCCTAGCATGATTTATATGTCTAGTAGGTGAGATCCATGCACTTGAATCTAGGAAACAAAGGAAGGAAAAATACCAGCAATTGAACTCCCAAAAGAGTTACACATTTGAGACCATCTCTTGGGTGAGGACCTAGCCTATAGTTCATTGACTACAACAACCTAGCTACCACATTATTCCCTAAATTGCACTTTGAAGCTTATGCGGGGGTCACCCCAAAGTCCTAGGGTTGAGATTCAATGACCTCAATTCCATGGATCAACCCCATTTTTGAATCAAATAGTTTGACACTACTGGCTTCCCCCCAAATTGTGTGCATTTGTCCTCATCTTTAAAAAATCAACACATTTGAGAGAGACTGGAAGAAGATGAAGAACATGCACACTAGAAGTATCACCTTAGTTGGCGATGAGGGGGTTGTTGGGGTGATAGCACCAAGGATTGAAGGAAGGACTTGGCCTAGATGATGTAGGTGGTTATGTACTACACGCTCAAGGGTAAAAATCCCTAGAAGGTCCAAATGGAGATTGACAAGCAAGAGGTCGAGATCCCTATGATTGAAGGAAGACTTCACATTGATACTCTAGGGAGTTTTGACACATTCTAGGCCTTGTGCATGGCTACTGCACCATCCAAGATTTATAATTTGTATCGAGATAGGAACTGCTAGATGCTTTCGACTAGTTTGAATCAAATGTTCAAGAACTTCATCACTGAGCTAGTACCGACGGTGGCATCCATCACCTATGTTGCACC
Source organism: Picea mariana (assembly GCA_032191745.1). NCBI lineage: Eukaryota > Viridiplantae > Streptophyta > Pinopsida > Pinales > Pinaceae > Picea > Picea mariana. The sequence goes on from JASDQU010436964.1 coordinate 94,278, forward strand.
GTAAGCAACTTCATTAGATCGAGGACGAGCTAACTAATAGCGTTGGGGGCCTATTGGCACTCAAAGATTTTGGGAAAGAATGCATGCATGTCATAATTCGACATTGTGTGCACACCCAAGAGTTTGCAATACACAACACCATGATGAAGCACCTATGCTAACTAGAGATCTATTATGTGCTTCAACCCATTTTGTACTATGCGCAAAGACTTGAAGAGATCACGCACATGTTTAATCCTCAAAGATATTGAATGACTATAACCATTTTTTTAACAACCCGACTAATCATGGTTGAGGTTGTGGGTGAGCTGGTAAGATTGTTATTATTGCCACACCCTGTGGGAGATTTGGGGAATGCATTCAAATATGTAAGGGTTGGGTTTCTGTTAATAGGGGGTGGATTATTATGTTTTTTTTAGATGATTTAGATATCCAATTATGCATTGTATCAGTTCTTGTTGTGTTCATAAATATTATGTATGTATGAAAGAGAAAGTAGATCAGAGAGCACAAAGCTCGTTTCTATTTTTCCATGAATACATTATGAGCATGATTTAGCCTCTATGTATTGAAATGTATATAGATGCCTTTGATATTAAGGAATAAAGCATGAAGCGCATTTGTCTTTGTATCTTATGAGTTATGTTCTAAACATATGTATGTTCTATATTATTCTATGCAGTACGCTTATGATGGTTATGAGTCAATGCATGGTTATATGATGGATGTTTCCTAGATTCTTTTATAAGTTGTATGAAACATATGGTCTTTGTGATTCTCATGGCATCTTGGGCGATAATTTCTTCAGTCCTTGAAGATTTAATATGCTAGCGCCTATGGGGTATTTCTTGGTCACAATGAATTTGAATATGGTGTAAAACATGAAATGTAGGAAATTGAATTGACTTTCTAAATATTTAATTTTTATAATTCTATAGAATTTTTGTGTGAATATGTGAAATTTGAGTTTTTGTAATAGTGGTATGTTATTTTTCATGCAAAATATAATGCACATGTTTCCAATTGTGTAGGTCTTGAGCACCTAAATGATGGAATTTCTTTTTAAAAATTGTAGAATTGTAGAGAACACATTGTTCTTGTGCAACTCTATTTTTTTTTAATTTATATGTTAATTTTCTATTTTTTTAATTATTAAAGCCATTAAATCCTTGAAATTACAAGGCCTTGCATTAGGGTCTTAACATAATCAAACAATGTTTTTGTAGATTGTAGATTTGGTTATGTACTAGTGCAACATATAACTTATTTTAAAAACAGTTAAGGCAATATAAAGTTATAGTAGGAATAAAAGAGGTATGCATTTTAAGATTATGATATATTTCAAGACAAAAATATATTAAAAATAATAAACAATAATTTTTTTTTTGAATTTTTATATTTGGAAACTACATAGTTGGCTCGATATGTGTGTAGCCTATATAAAAATAACTTAACATGTATGTTAAAGTTGTCAGTCACCCCCCCTACCAAAAAAGACTTATATGCATATAGGAAAATTAACAACTTCCTTATCTATTACATTTATAATCACGATAATTACCTAAGCAAAATCCTTTCACAATGTATGAAGCCTTTCTCCATATTAATTAATTATTTTTAGGCAAAACACAATACAATATATATTTAAAAACTTTCAATAAAAAGTCATTATCAAGCTAGACATCAAATTGATGTATAAGATTCCCTTGTTTGTGGGAGAAGGGACCCTTCCACATTGCAATTTGACTTCTAAAATATAGGAAGGTATACATACCCTACCCTACCCTACCCTACCCCTTCTAGATTTGAACTTAGTAAAAAAAAAGGCACTAACCATACTAAAATGAATAGAAATGTGCGAAATATAAGAAAAGAGATTATGTATAATGTATACACAATAATGTTATTCTTATTAACTCCGCATGGATGGTATGAGTTAGGATAACTAACATTTAAGAATTTAGTAAAAATGAGTTAGGATAACTAGCGTTTAAGAATATGATAAATTCTTAGTATATGGTGAAATTTTGGAAGTTTTTGACCGAGAAAGATGATGGGAACTATACTACAAAATTTAGTCACAATTATTGACATATGCAAAACATTAATACAAACCAATGCATAACATAAATACAAAGCGTGTTTTGGATTTACGGGGTAGCCTCGAGTATAATTTCATTAATATTATTTAACCTAATTAACGTTCATGAAATGACACTAATTCATGTGTCTTGCTTTAGGGATAAAGGTAAAGTTATTCACGTGTCATTTGTGAAATGATATTAATTCACGTGCCTTCTTAAATGGGAATAGTAGGGAATATTTTATAAAATATAAATAAGGTTTTTAATTGAGCATTATATATATTATAAAATAATTGAAATTATATTAATTTTTGAAACGATACATAAAAAAATCCCATTACATATAGTGATTTTCCCTCTTAAAGGATTAATACTTAGAGTTTGTAGTGGACTATCTTAGGGTTTAGTTTGGTTTTTCTTTTCCTTTTCTCTCAAAGAAAGTACATATTTTGACTCCATATGCTCAAAGAAACTAGACGACATTAGCCTTTCTCCCTTGCAACTAACTTGAAATTCTAATCTCCCTTCCCCTTTAATGTTCAATGGTTATATTAGAATTTACCTTCTAATTCCAACCATTTTCTAGCCTAACGTCTAGGGTTTTAGTGGAATCTTTTACCTTGGAATACACCTTGACATAATTTATTACATTGTTATTACGATTTTCAACCTTTTACGGCTTGACATCTTGAACATTTTAGGGTTAATTCATGCCATTTACATTTCAACAAGCATTTGGTATCTAAACCCTAGTTTTGGCTTGCATTTTCATCCCTTTTTCATTGCATGATTACTTTTTTAAGGGAAGTGATATTTATGTAGTTGTAACTTGTCGTATTGCAAAAGTAATCATCTTTGAATACAAGTTTTATGAAAACTATAGCTTTCTTCTTGGTTTATAGTTTTTGGGGCATTCCCTTGACTTATTTTTTCTTAGTTAATATCATTAATGTTCAAGATACTTCATATTTGGAAATATAAAAGTTATTCCATTGAGCCACCTTGATATCGCGTTGACAACCTTGACCTAAGTGGTGGTATAATTGAGTGACCAATATAGGAGGTCATAGATTTGATTCATTCTTTCTATAGGATTCCTTGAGTTTCCTAGGGAATCCTCCCTTATGTTGGATTTCATCTTTCACTAAAACAAGGGAAGTAATTGCTAAGGTGATAGTGGCAAGTACTTCCAAAAGTTACACTTGACTTGCACCTTATGATAGGCTTTGCACAAGCGTTCTAGATCTTGTGATAACAGTTCATAATGGGCATGGACAAGATCCACCTCCATTATTGGTCTGCAAGATCCTCACACTCTCCACATACATATGTGAGGCTTCTCCAAGTGTATAATAAAACCCTTCAGTGAATTTATATTCCATTGTTCGATAGTGTTCTCCCTCTATCATTCTCAAATTTGTTTTTAACCCCTAACCCCACTTTGATAGCCTATAGTTTATATTTTGTTAATGTATCAAGCCTAGCTTTAGAAATCACATTTTACCACCATTGAAAGATGATAGATACATTATACCCACATGGTTTATTTGCAGATAAATTTAAACAAGCATATATTGTGTCCATTTCTAAAATGCATTGGCATTAGTTATCCAAAATATTCCAGCTATGTTGAATCAAACCTAGATTTGTTGGTCTTCCAATATTAAAAAAACCCACTACTCTATGAGTGGGTATTGATAAAAGAAGAAAATCTCATCACTTAAATCAGATTTCTCTTCAAATATCACCCAAGCAATGTAGTAGGTCAACGAGGGGATCAAAAGGTTGATAGGAAGAGGTGGCAAGATAGATAGGTGGGTCAGAAGATACAAGAAAGATGGTATGGGTATTATATTTTTTTATGGG
>JASDQU010436966.1:0-10235 GCA_032191745.1 Picea mariana
TCAATTCCTATCGCATGGAAAAGCTTCCCAAAAAAGTTCATTCATATATTATCTCCCAACTACATTATATTGAAGCAGTTTAGACACTCTTTGTGCATCCTAACCTCCAATCTCTCATCTCCAAACACCAAGTTGTTTTTTCCACTCCCCATAGACTTCCCCCTTCTCGTGGTGTTAATGACAATTCCATTCGACTTATCCTAGACAATGTCCCTCCCAATTTTCTCCCTTATCTTCATTCCTTTGCCTAGAAGAATGAAATTGAGAAAATTGTGCAAGAATCGCTTGAAGTGGGTGTTATCCATCCTAGTACCAACCCCTATTATTCTCTTGTGGTCATGGTACTCAAGAAAGAAGGTACTTGGCATATGGTCCAGACTTTTGTGCCCTCAATAAACTCACCATCAAAGACAAGTTTCCCATTCCTGTCATTGATGACCTCTTGGATGAATTGAGCATTTCCCAATACTTTACTAAACTTGATATCCACTTAGGCTACCACTAGATCTGTATGAAAGAAGAAGAAATTCCAAAGACTTCCTTTTGAACTCATGAGGGTCACTATTAGTTCTTGGTCATGCCCTTTGGCCTTTGTAATTCCCCATCAACCTTCCAAAGTCTCATGAATCATGTCTTCCGCCCTTTTCTCCTTCATTTTGTCTTAGTTTTCTTTGTTGATATTCTCATCTATAGTAAAAATTTGATAGCCCATATTTCCCATGTGGATCGAGTTCTACATGTCCTCTCTCAGCAAAAACTTTTCCTCAAACAATTTAAATGTGCCTTTAGAGCCTCATAAGTGGCGTACATGGGTCATATTGTTAGCAATGATGGTGAAAGGGTGGATTCTAAGAAAATTGAAGTTATGCAGGATTGGCCTTGCCCTAAAACTCTTTATAGCTTGCGTGACTATCTGGTTTTAACATGTTATTATTGCAAGTTTGNTTGTTAATAATTATGGAAAAATTGACACACCTCTCATGACTCTCCTTAAAAATAATTCCTTCAACTAGACTCAAGTAGCTGACCAATCCTTCTATGACTTGAAAGAGGTTATATGCACGACGCCAGTCCTAACTCTTCCAGAATTCACCAATACCTTTGTCTTGGAATGTGATGCTTCCAGAAAAGGAATTGGGGCAGTCCTCATGCAAGAGGGCAGGAAACATTTCAGACAAACAATTAGGACAATCAATATATGAAAATGAAATGTTGTATATTCTACATGCATTGGATCTTTGGCATCCTTATCTATTGGGAAAACACTTCCATATTAAAATTGATCACCATAGCCTCAAGTATTTTTCGGAACAAAGAATTTCCTCCCTGGAGCAACAAAAATGGGTAACCAAGCTATTCAACTACGTTTATGAGATCATATAGAAGAAGGGAAAATAAAATGTGGTCGTTGATGATATTTCTCGAAAATATGAAGAAAAAGGGTCCCTCTTTTCACTCTATTTTGTTGTACTAGATTGGCTCCAAGTTTCTCACTAGGAATGGTTGCAAGTTCAAAAATCTCTCACCTCATCCAACAATTGAAAGAAAATTCTCTAGCTTCTCCAAGGTACTCTTGGCATAATAATGAGCTTTTCTATAAAGGTTCTCTCTATTTAAGAAACCAGTCACAACTTAAATCCATAGTGCTTTCGTAGATTCATGCTTCACCTACAGTTGGGCATTCAGGGTTCACCAAAACCTATGAATGGGTCAAACGTTATTTTTTCTAGGATGGTATGAAATAAAACATCCACACTTTTGTGGCCAAATGTAATGTCTATCAACACAACAAAGGAGAAAAATTTAAATCCCCATGCACACTCCAACCTGTTCCAATTCCCCCTTCTATCTAGTGGGATATTTCTATGTATTTCATTGTGGGCCTACCTAAATATGGCAATAAGATAGTCATCATGGTGGTGGTTGATCGTCTTTACAAATATGCTCATTTCTATTCTTTGTAACATCCCTTTACTGCATCCATAGTGGCTCAAGTTTCCATGGATAATATCTTCAAACTTCATGGTATGCCTCACTCTATTGTCTTTGACCGAGGTCCCACTTTCACCAGTAATTTTTGGCAAGAATTGTTCAAGCTACAGGGAACCCAATTGCATTTCAACACCGCCTATCATCCCCAAACCGATGGCCAAAATGAAGTTGTCAACGAGTATTTGGAAACATATTTGAGGTGTTTTTCATATGAGAGGCAAAATCAGTAGGGTCAATGGTTACCCCTAGTTGAATGGTGGTACAACACTTCTTACCATACAACTACTCGCATGACTCCTTTTGAAGTAGTATATGGACGAAATCCAACTTCAGTTCTCTCACACATGCCTGGTGTCTCGAAGGTTGAGGTAGTTGACCAAACTCTTACAGTTCGAAAGACTATTCTTCGGACCCTCAAAGAGAATTTGGTCATGGCTCAGAATTGCATGAAGCAACATGAAGATAAAGGCCACTCCGAATGAAAATTTGTTGAAGGGGACCAGGTGTTACTTCGACTACAACCTTATAATAAGACTTCACTCAAGGATGACCCTGTCAGAAACTGGCACCCAAATTTTATGGTCCTTATACAGTTCTAAAGAGAGTGGGACAAGTGGCCTATCAATTAGATTTGCCTAGTCATTCTAAGTTCCATATTTTTTTTCATGTATCATGCTTAAAGAAGGTGATTGGAACTATGTGCCAAACTCAAACCAGTGTTCCTGAGTTGGATGAAGAAGTCTCCATCTGGTTGCAATGACAGGCAATATTGGACCAATGCGAGCGTCCTCTCCATCAACACAGCATCAAGGAAGTGCTAGTCCAATGAAAAGGTACAACTCCAGTAGATGCCACCTGGGAGCCACCTACCATTTTGCAACAATTTCCTCATCTCAAGCCTTGAGGACAAGGCTCTTTTTTAAGGGGGAGGAAATGTCAGGGACCTAACCCCCCTAACCCCTCACACAGGTAGAATAATATATTTTCCATGTAATAAAGGACAATATTAATAAGGCCTGGTAATAAGGAAGAATAATTCAAATGTAAGAAAACCTAATAGAAAATTTTGTTTCTAGAAGATCTTCCTCTAGATTGTTCTGTTGGTAGATAGATTTAGTATAAATAGGAGTCGAGGGAATGAGAAGTCTTTTCTTGAGAATTATTGTAATAGAGCATTGTTCTACTGGAGTCTTCCCCCTCGAAGAGGAAAGTGAACATTGTTTCCTATCAATAAAGGTATTATTTTGGTGTTGTGGTTTCATATATTGTGTTTTTCTACTGTTATTCTCAGTAATATTTCTTCTTTTGGCCATTATAATAGATCTGGTACCTTACACTCATATATTTTCGAATTCTCCACATTCATTATTGTGTAAATGTGCATGTATGGGGGTAGAATGAGTCTGTAGGCGTTATCTCCCACCTTCTCCAATACCTCAAGATGACCATACTATAGAGCCTTCATATTCTTACTAGGACCCTATAGTCTTTCCTTGTTCAGTTATAACCAAACTCCATCTCCCACTTTAAATGACTTCTTGGTTTTGTGTTGATTATGTATGACCTTATACTTTTCCTAGGACTTCTTCAATGTCTCCTATATTCTTGCAAATGGATTTGTCTATTCTTTTCAAAACAATTCTTTGTTTTCAACACTTCTCTTGTGATTTGTTCCCTCTCTTCTTCCTGCTATCCATATATAACATCCAAGGGTGAAGGAGGTAAATACCCAAAGAAAGATTCAAAAGGGGACTTACTAGTAGAAGTGTGGATTGCTCTGTTATAAGAGTGTTGAATATATATTGGATTTTCATCTTAGGTGTTTGGATGCTTTTGATTGTAACCCCTCAAAATATGTATCGACACCATGTTGAATATTTCAGTCTACCCATTTGTTTGTGGATGGAATGTTGTATATCTCTTCAACTTCATGTCCATCTTCTCCCAAAGTGTATTCCAAAAGGAACTGAGAAATCTAGTATCCCCGTATGATATGATGCTCCTTTGTATCCCAAAGTGCACAAAGCCCTGTTTAAAGAACATGTTTGTTGGGTATTTTCCTTTGATTGTCTTTTTACAAGGCACAATAATGCACATCTTGTTGAACTTGTCAACTACCACAAAAATATAGTCATGCCCCTTCTGAGTTGTTAGTAAACATCCCACAAAATCCATGGAAATGTTTTCCCAAGGTTGAGTAGGTACATGTAAGGGATGGTATAGACCTTGCTTTTTTTTATTGGGCTTGTTGGTATAACAAAGTTTACATCCTTTAATATACCATGCTGCATATTCCTTCATTTCGGACCAGTACACATGCATTTGTAATTTAGCAACTGTCTTCCCAACACCAAAATGTCCTACAACCTTGGAGGTGTAAGCCTCTCGGATAAGTTGCAATCTTTCACCTTTAGGAATACATACTTGTCTAGCTTGTAGAGTAACCCATTCTTGAGAAGATAGTCATCCTTACATTTACCTTCTTCTACATGAATTTGGCCATGTAGGTGTTGAAACACCTCTTTAAAGTCCCCATCTATTGTGTATGTCGCTTTGTATGAATCATGGGTAAACAAATCTATGTGCATAACAGTTCCCAAATATGTAATCTTGGATGTGGGTGGCCTTGAAAGCATGTTTTCCAATTTATTAGTTCCCCTATTCTTATACTTGATGACTAGATGAAATTGCTGCAAGAATCTCATCCACTTGTAATGTCTGGTTTGTTGAATCGTACTTTGGATCTGCAAATAGTACAATGACTGGTAATCTATGTAGATAAATATTTCATTTCTCATCAAATAATACTTCCACTTCCTAATAAATTAAACTATGGTATAAAATTCCTTATCCTATATATATATATATATATGATAATTCAAAACTCCTTGTAAAACATTTCATACTCATAGTTAGTATATTGGCTTTCCATACTAGCCTAGCCACCACATTCCATGATACAATAATTGTCATAAAGACTTGTGATCACTTGCCTAACATCATTTGAAATTCGTGCATGCTACTTCCTTTATAAAACAAATTCAAGGATTTATAGGATTATGGGATGGGCCAAGGGTGTGGCTTGGATTTTTGGCCCTTAATAAAATAAAATTTGAATAATTTGAAAAGTTAGTTGGAAGCACATAGCCAGTTAGGTTACATTGTTTGAATTAGTATAGTAGAAAAAGATTGGGAATTAGAATACAATGAACATCAAATTTGAATCTATCATTGTATGAAAGAAATTAAAACTTTCAATTCCAAGTGCCAGTCCCTAATTGGAAATGAACATGAATCCTTCAACCCTAATCATTTTATCATTATTTTGATAGTTTATGTCCTTTATATTTTGAAGTGCTGCAACCCTTACAATGAAAGTCGTTGCAGAACATAAACATTAGGGTGTGGTAAAGTACAAATACTTTGGGATCAGGCTAAAGTATAAGTCGAGAATTCTTTGTGACACACTTAATGTATTGGTTGGTGTGGCGAATTTCACTGGCAGTCATCACCTATCACCAACCACAATCTTCCACCAACAAAGGTGAGGCTTATATAAAGTTGCAAATCCCTCCCAATTTGTATGGAGTTACAATTTTGAAGGAATTCCCTAGATACAAATCCCATGAGCTAGAGTAGGATTTGTATCTAGGACGACTTCAATTGAAAAGAAAATGAAAGAGAAATGCAAAACTATTGTGGTGGATGTGGATGAATCCGAAGAAAGTATGAGTGCACTGTTATGGGCTTGCAAATATCTCTTCCCTGCACAGTGCCCACATGGAGATAGCAGCAAACATCAGCCCTGCAAATTCATTCTTGTTCGTATACAGCCTGATACTTGTTTTGCTGCTGGCCTTGGTATATATAGAAGCATTATAATTGTATATACAGCTATATATAATATTAAATCTGATGTTTAGATGTTCTTATGGTGTGAATTTACAGCGTATATACTGAGTGAGGACGTTGTACATATTCTGGAAATGGATGCACGCAGGACGACCGAAAAGATCTTCAAGAGAGCTCTCTGTATCTGTAGAGGCAACAATGTGAGTATTTCTCATGTTTTTGCAAAATCTATTCAAAACGTTTTACTTTGGATCATACTAACAGTTATAATAACAACAATACTGTAAAATTCAGGTGAAGGCAGAGACAAAGGTGGTTGTGGGTGAGGTCAAGAAGAGGTTGTGTGACGCTGCATGCAAGTTGGGATCAGATTTTCTGGTGATGGGTAGCCATGGCCATGGTACATGATTGTTTTCAAATTTGTGGGTTGTACTGAGATTTTTTTTTCTTTGTGCATAAGTGTGAAAGGGCAGTTGGGTAAATCCGATGAATTTGATGGTTGTGCATGGATTTTAGCAAAATAGACTCTGATTGATTAGGATAAGATGTGCAGGGTTTTTGTGGGAATTTTGAGTGACTACTGTTTTCAGAATGCTGCCTGCCCTGTTTTGGTGGTGAACAAGAACGTCTGCAACAATAAAAAAGCGTAGTGGATATTCTGTGGAAGAGTCTGAGTTGTGATTTCAGGGTGAAAGAAAAAAAAAATTCACATGGATACACTTACAGAGTTGTGATTTCATGGAGAAAGAAAACAAAATTTCACATGGATACACTTACAGACTTAGATGAATGGTTGTGAATAAAGTTATTGTCATCAACAACAACCTGTGTGTTGTATAAATATCTATTCTCGTTTTAGATGATTTTAATGATGAAAACTATAAAAACTGTTCAGAATTTTATTAGTCTTTAATATGAAAATTATAAAATGTTTGATCATATTTTGTAAAAATATTCAAATTTCTAAATAGTTTATATAATTTTTATAATATTCTGAAGTAAAAAAAAAACATTCCATGAAAAAATAAAAATTTACTAATTTTATTTTGAAAAAAAACATGAAAAAATAATCCATAAACGATATATATATAACCCTAAATTTTTCTATAATTCTAATTCATCATTGATCACATCTGCGTCTACCCCATTATACCAACAACTAAATTCGGATATGCCATGTCGTTGTAGTTGTAAGAGACCTTTGAACTGCCTCTGTTAGCATGTAAGTATTCATATTGGTCTTATTTATTGTACTATATATAGTGACATAAGGTTTTCCTATTGGGAGTCTTAAGATGTAAAAGTCCACTGATTTTTCCTATTCAAAAGTTTTGAGATGTCATGGTGTTTGCGAACAAATACATCAATGCTTTAAGTTTGGATATTTGTGATAATGACATGCTCTTTGTAGATAACCAAATATAAGCTCTTATGCAACAGCCGTGACATGATTGTAAATTCAACAGCCGTGACATTAAGTTTGACATACATGTACTTATACCATGCCTTATACGTGTCAAACAAATCTATCAACTGCAAATGCTGGATATTATAATTTTATTTTTTCAATTCCTACATCTCAGATCCTATAGCCCCATCCAACTAACTATGAATTAATTAGTCAATGCTATGTGGATATCGTTTCATTACGCCGAAAGGTGTACACCTATTGACAATGGGTACAATTAATGATTTTTTAGTCTTATTTAACCTTAAACCCTATGATGGCTATGCATTGAAGACGCTGGGATATTCTTAGTCATCCTCCAAAATCAATGGGTCAGATTTATTGTTCATAACTTTCTTGCATTTATCAAGGCATCAGTTAACATGTTTACTTTTTAACATTTACTTAATCACATTAAAAAATTACTGTAAGGATATGTAATTGCCACGTTTAAATGATTAAGTAGGATTAAACCATATAACCAAATGTTTCATATTACCACAGACGGATTACAAATTACCATAGACATTTTATGAGCCGATACCTTTCGCGTTCTCAACTGTCTATATAACTACTAGTTAATTAGCCACTGCCATGTGGAGAACAAATAAGTTGTAGATGAAGAAGAAGCCTAACATATTGCAACATAATAGATTGAGATTATAAACAAATCCACAATCTAAACTTATACCGAAGTAGAAGTAGAAGTATTGAGATTATGAAACGAATCCAATAACTTGTTGGAGTAGAAGGATTGAGACTACTAAACAAACCCAGAAAGTAGAAGTCATGTTGGAGTATAAGAAGGATTGAGACTGTCAAACTAATCCAAGAACTAGCAGTTATGTTAAAGTAGAAGGGTTGAGATTATGAAACACATTTAAGAACTAAAAGTCATGTCGGAGTAGAAGGATTGATACTATGAAACAAATCCAAAAACTAAAAGTCATGTTAAAATAGAAGAATTGAGATTATGAAACAAATCCAAGAAATTCAAATCATGTTGGAGTATATGAAAGATTAAGCCTATAAAACAAATCCAAGAACTAGATCTCATGAAAGTAAATACGTTGTAATTCACATTTAGTTTTAAATATTTTGTCAATTTTAAATATTATTAAGATATTAGTTTGACACTCACTACTAAGTAACTTAGTAAATTAGGATAAGAAATCCTTAATCCCTAGAATAGTCATAAATATAATATTTAAAATATATTAGTTTAAAGGATATAATTTCAAAAGATATTTAAACAATTATACACTTTTATATATTATATTATGTCAATAGATAATATGTATATTATATGTTTAATTTCAAAAGATTTACATGGATTTGACCTAGTGTTTTTTTTACCAATATAGTTTTGATATGAAATGAAACTATTTAAATTGAATTTGTATATATAAAAAGAAAGTTAAAATCCTCACACTTTTGAATTAAGGTTTTTTCAAAATGCTTAAAATATAACTTAAATATATAATTTCAAATATGAAAAACAGAGTTAAGGCCATCCTAATTACTTGATCACATGACTACATTCCTTATATTTTAAGAACATAATTTTGTATAGCAATGATGAGAACCTTATAAAAGATAAGTAATTCAAATGCTCAATAAATATTATAGTATTTATGCTCATTCCACTAGGACAAAGTAACTTGAATTAACACCAAGTAAATTAATAACTATTAAATTTCAATTTGTATCTTAAATAAATAAATAAATTATTACTAAAACATTATTTTCAACAATAAGTTACATTCAAAAGAAAACATATTTCTTAATGTCACTATGAAGCTGAAAGTGAATTTGAGTTTGAAGAATATAATGTACACACTCCATGGAAGCTATATAGTTTTATTTATGATGTTTAATAATTTTATTCACATTATTGTTAATGAATTTTATATTTTATTTTTATTATTTTCATTATAATAAAATAAGATTTTGTAAGAGCTATGACCTAAACAAAATTTGGAAGATTTTTTTTTAAGAAGTTGTAATTACCTCTTGCACTAACCAATTTATGAGTGTTTTGTGAATAATTATTCAATGAATTTTATTTTATTTTATTTTATTTTATTTTTATTTATTTTTACAATGAGAAATGATTAAATATTAGTATGGCTTCAAGTGAACTTTAAATTTATGATATAGGAAATAGGAATCAAATCTACTTAAGTGAAAACTTTATTTAGATTGAAAAAAAAAAAGAGAATTTTTGCATCTAGAAGAATTTGAACCCTCTCAAGGGAGTTAAGATGGAGCTATGCTAGTTGTACTAGTATGCAATTGTTTAGAAAATTAAAACTAAGTTTGATAATATATTTCATTATATAATTTCCTTTGGTAATGCATTCATCATATATTTATTTATAGCAATATATTTTTATTATACTTGCATATATATATATATATATATATATATATATATATATATATTACTCATATTCTAATCACATTCATTTTATTTTCTTTTTATTATTTTGACTATTTTGACATTATGTTCCTCATATTTGTTTTTACAATTTATTTCATATTGTTAGATATCAATATGCAATGTAATTCAATCCAACCATTAGCATTTTGGAATTGTTGTATTGCTAAATCAATGCATTAAATCATTTTGCACTATATCATTAAAAAATAATGATATAATGCAAAATATTTTATTTATGTTGACATTGATTTTTTTTGTTATCTATATATGTATGTTCCTATCTATATATCTATATACACCATATGTGAACTCCATGTTGAGCATGGAAGGAATTACACATCCCTCTTATACTTAAGAACATGTCACACATGTGTTTTAACTATGTGTGTGTGTGTGTGTGGTTCATGACACAGAAGACCATTATGTGGTTCACGACACCAAAGATCGTTACTCGCTACATCCACGACTCCTCCCCCCCCAAAATCATCCCTCATCCCACTT
>JASDQU010436966.1:22724-47508 GCA_032191745.1 Picea mariana
ACCCATGCCAATCTGAGCTCACATCTGACAGAGGGATACATACATAGTCTGACAGAAGATTGCTCAAACACAAAGTTTTGAATGTAGTGATCAGATCACTCTCCTAATAGTCGAGGACTGTTCTGAGTATAAATAAGTATTTTGTTATGGTCCTCAAAAGGTTGAGTAGAGCTCCCATCTTGTAATGCTTGTGACACTAGAGTTGTTCTCTGGTTATGTAATCGATTTGAGACTTTCAGATTAATAGAAGTCAGTCTCTTTTCATCTCTTTGTACAAACTGTGCTAAAACACTCGGGCATGGAGGATCCAGTCGAGGGTTGTTATGTTGTTGTAATTTAGGTTTGATTGCAACGGTATCATGACTAGTTTTAGTCATCTTCCTTGTGATCTTTTTACCTCTTACACTAAATGGCTTGGGCATGGAGGATCCAGTGAAGTTGCTTCACTAGCATGGTGATGTAGGTTTGATCATTGTGCTGTTGCGACTGTGTTGTTTGGACACATTTCAATGTCTGAAACTTGAGCGTAAGAGTGATCTTGAGTCTCAATTTTCCTTCTCCAAGTTTCTTGAAGGCCTGATGCTCATAGCAGCCTTGTCCACCTTTCTTACTAAGTCTTCCCTCTTCTCACACTTAAACTCAATTCACTGACTGAAGTTAGTTGTGGATCTCACTTCCATGTACATTTCCTGTCCAGATCTGTGTTGAACGTCATTCATATTTTGAGTTTTGTCCATTTACCTCCATCCATATAAAACCAACATCCACCAAAAAATTTGATGGGTACTGGGCTTATCTCTGCCACAATCTAGAGGTGAATTCTAGTGATAACATTCATGGCATCGTTGCTAGGAATGAATTGAATATTTTTCCCTGGGATAGAACGACAAAGAGCTTCTGATTCTGAAGGTACATCAGACATCATAACCATTGAAGATTTCAACTTGTGCTTGTCAAATCCATAATCGAAGACTCCATTGGGGAGGATCCTATTGATAGAAATATGGCCATACCGAAGGGGAAGACTAGGTATCAGTTTATGAGCTTTATTCATGAAATCATGTTCTTGTTTATCAACTCATTTCTCTCTTTCCCTTCACATATAAAGAGGATTATCCTCTACTTTGTCTATTCAGATGATAATAGGCCTTCCTTTATTTATCCATATTTGGAAGAAGAAAACATGCCCTCTTCTTGTGTTGTAGATACCGATCTCGTGTCTTCACCTCTGCCTATTCATAAAAGTGAGATCGGTATTGCATCTCCTCTTGAAATTGATCACCCTTGTAGCCCAGAGGAGGTTGAAAATAATTCACAATCTTCTCAAATCTTGTTACCCTCCATTATTCCTACTGAGCCTTTCCATCAACTCATTAATGCTCATGATCAACCCATTGCTTTTAAAATTAAAATAAAAAATAAGTTGTTCAAACCTTTGAGGCTGCCATATCACCTTAATCCTTATCCTCTTGATTCCTTTGAGTATCTTCCTCGATTTTTTGGACAATACCATGTTACAGTCGAGAGGCACTTGGAGGCCTTTGAGAACTTTGTTGATCAGTTTGAGATTGTTCATGAGGATGTTACCATGAGGTTGTTCTCACATTATTTGTCTAGAGATGTTGCTGTGTGGTTTAGATGTTTGGAAGTCGGTTCTATTGGCTCCTGGAATGAGCTATGCCATGCATTTTTAAAGTGTTGGGGTGAGAGCATGTACCTTGATCAATACTGGTTTGAGTTTAATGCCTTGATGAGAGGGGAAGAGGAAGACATGGTTGTCTTCAACAAGAGGTTTTACAGTGTTTATTATAGTATGCCTATGGAGATCAGACCCACAGAGACTGCTGCCATGGTGTACTATGTCATGGCTCAACATCCAGAGTTGGTCCTTCTCCTCAGAGAGAGGAAGTATTCATTGTTAAGACACCTGTTTGAAGATGCTGAAGAGGTCGAAGAGAACATCAGGGCTCGCAAGGGGGTTCATATGCAAGCATATCTTGAAAAATTGGATGTGCCTAAGGAAGAAGACTGTTAGTATGCTTCAGATTCTGAGCAAGAAGATACTGAGTATGAATCAGAGCTAGAACAACAATAAGGATGTGGGTGTGACTCACATTTGGAAACAAATCCTTCCATATTTGCAGATTCTATGGGAAGGAATGCATATCCATCTTATGATCAATTTCCGAGACATTTTGAGCATGTAGCAGTGGCTGATTGCGTAGATAACTATACATTATTGGTTGATCATAGTTATGATGTTTTAAATCCTGCTACACCATTATCTTATGATCATTCTTATGAATAAGATACTGCAACCGTTGATGATCAAGAGTTGTTTTCAAAAGAACAGGGAAGTCTTTTATTTACAAGAAGAGAGGCATTTACAGAGGAGCAGCCTGGTCTTCTAAAGAAACCAATATTATGTCACACGATTCATGATCCTATGGCTATATACATGGAGTCGTATGTTTCAAATTTTAAAAATTTCCAAGACCTCACTATAGAGACTTTTCCTTTATTCATCGAGGAAACAAATTGTGTGGAAATCATCCATCCCGGGCCTATAGAAGACATTCAAGAGCATGATAAAGAGCAGAACTTTCCCATGGTTCATGTTTATGATGATTATGATTCTAATCCTTCGGAGAGTCATGAACAAGAAGAGGGAGAACAAAATGTGTAGTTCATATCCTACCCAGAGCCTGTAAATGAGCAACCATCACCTAGGATCAGTCAGCCATTCGCCCACCCGTGCTTGCCAGAGGCATTCATCCATGTGTGAGAAGATGTAAGACAAAGCATGTTTTCTATCACCAGCCTAGTGGATTTTTTCATTTTCTCTATGAACCTATAAGGGAGTACATGGAGTTGCATTTCCTTCATGTCTTGGAGCTGCTCAACTTTATCCTCTCTTCAGCACTGGGAGGAGAGCTGAAAAGCGTAATCATTTTGCTGTCATAGTTGCATTATTTTTATTTGATCAGTGAAAGAGTAAACAAGTTTGCAGCTAGGGAGTAGCTTGAATGGTTATCGTGGAATTTTTCTTTCACCTAGTGCTTTGTAAAAATCAATTAGTCTAGGAATGTACATAAATAAGCTCTTCCTAGAGCCCATGTATTTTTCTTTCATTTTTAGGATAGTGTGTTTATCGACCTTTAATCCTCAACAAGATGTTTTTTTTGCATGACTCCATAGCCCAATGCAGAAGGCGACTGGAAGTACTTGTTCTTGGCAGCTCACAGGGAGCATGCCATCTCCTGTGTAGCCAAATTTTTTCACATATAGTTGTCAAGGGAAACAGTTCATCCGAATTCGTGGTCTGCACAGGAAGCATCCGAGCATAGCATGAAGAGAAGCTCATTTTGGGCTTTAAATACAAATTGACAAGCTCAATTTTCAATGGCAGAAGTCCCCTATGAAGTTCAGTTTAGCAACTCCTAGGTATTCAGAACTGTAGATTTGCGCAAAGTATAGTGCCAGAGCTAAGGGTATGAAGTCCCGAAACCTCAAAGTAAGTATGAGTCACTGATTTTGAAGGGGACAGGTGGCAGTTGATCTAAGCGTTCAGGGAAATGAACTTCAGGAGTTTCAAAGTGAGAAGTGCATAAAGCCTCTGAAGAGCTGAAGCCCGAACTCCTGAAGCAGTCGTGGACCATTGATCTCAAAGTCAGTAGGGATTCATTGATATTAGCGACAATGCCTCCCAAAGTGTCGAAGTGCCTAAAGTGCCCGATGTCCCAAAGGTCTGAAGTGAATCTAAGTCGTTTATCAACAAGAGCCACGTGTCGTCAGATCCATAGCTCTGGGTAAAAGTGCATGGAGGAAGACGAGGTTTGAGATTTGTTTTCCCTGGAGCCCGGAGACCCGAAATGGATCTCGCTCATCCAAATCCAGGAGCCACGCATCATTAGATCCCTAGCTCCAAAGGTTTTGCTTGGGGAAAATATAGTTCAAAGTTTGAAAGGTCTGAAGCCCGAATCGAGAAGCAAATCTTGGCCATCGATTCGAAAGAGGAAGATCTGATCCATTGATCTGAGGAGGGAAAATTTGAGCCATTGATCGTGAATCCTCACCCAATATCATGAGATTGATGGCCACATTCCATTGTGGGGACGCAACATGCTCAGGTGATAATTTTCTTGAGCGGTCCTACAATCGAAACCATGGTAAGTCAAATGTGCTACGTGGCGAAAGGAGATGGATTGCAGGACCTAAAGAGGTTTGAGCCCAAACCTCTTTTGAGCGGCCATGAAATCACGTGTTTATATGGTGTCCTATCTGAGAGCACCACATGGCCTCCCCCTGATCATTTAATCTCATTGATTTCCTGAGAAAAGGCAGTTAATGAAAGTAGAGCCGGTGGTTGAAACCTCGGTTCAATCCATAAATGGAATGCATGGAAGACCCGACCGTGGGGACTGAGTTGTCAACCCAAGGTTCCCCCATGGACGGATTCTCCTACAGACCCATGTCGATTTGAGCTCATGTCTGACAGAGGGATACATGCATAGTTTGACAGAAGACTGCTCAGATGCAAAGTTTTGAATGTAGTGATCAGATCACTCTCCTGATAGTCGGGGACTGTTTTGAGTATAAATAAGTAGTTTTGATATTTTTTTATGGTCGTCAAATGGTTGAGTAGAGATCCCATATTGTAATTCTTATGATGCCAGAGTTGTTCTCTGGTTATGTAATAGATTTGATACTTTCATATTAATAGAATTCAACCTCTTTTCATCTCTTTGTACAAATTGTGCTAAAACACTCGGGCATGGAGGATCCAGTCGAGGGTTGTTATGCTATTGCAATGTAGGTTTGATTGCAGTGGTATCGTGACCATTTTAGTCATATTCCTTGTGATCTTTTTCCCTCTTACATTGAATGGATCAGGCATGGAAAATCTAGTCGAGTTGCTGCAGTAGCATGGTGATGTAGGTTTTATCATTGTGCTATTGTGACTGTGTTGTTTGGACACATTTCAGTGTTTGAAACTTGAGCTTAAGAGTGATCTTGAGTCTGTTTTTTTCTTCTCCAAGCTGCTTGAAGGCCTGATGCTCATAGTATCCTTGTCCACCTTTCTTACTAAGTCTTCCCTCTGCTCACACTTAAACTCAATTCACTGACTAAAGTTAGTTGTGGCCCTCACTTCCTTGTACATTTCATGTCCAGTTCTGTGTTGAACGTCATTCAGATTCTGAGTTTTGTCCATTGACCTCCATCCATAAACCAACATTCACCAAAAACTCTGATGGGTACTGGGCTTACCTCTACCGCAATCCAGAGGTGACTTCTAGTGCTAACATGACACAATCAGATGTGTTCCTACTATTAAATAAAATTGGTTGAGTAGGAATTCGTTGTAGTCGATAGATTGTAGCTTAAGAAAAATTTATGGGAAGACCTTAAGTGAAGAGGTGTAGTCTAGTTGTAGTAGGTACAATTTGGACAAGACCTTATGATCAAGCCAAGGCAATTCCACATAACCTTAGGTGCCAAACCAAACTTGGGAGAAAATCAAGTTTCGAAACAAAAAATCAAGCAAACTGAAGGTCTATGATAGGTGGTATCATATCATACTCTTCACCACTTTCTAAAGGAAATATGGTTTAAAACCTAATTTTGATATAGCTTTGGTTCTCTTTACCATTGTCACTACCATGTCAAGTTATATTAGATCTAACTTGGAAACTCTTCATTGCATTTCCAAAGGAAACGATTGAGTGGAGGGAACCAAGTTGTTTTCATAACCACATGGGAATTCTTCACCACATTGTGATAGGCTTGGACATAACACAAGGTTTTGGAAGGAGTCTAGAAGGAAACTGTAGAGTGACACGTGGACTAGATAAATAAATTTCTTTGCATTGGTTTAGAAAGAAACCAAGCAAGTTGTCTACATAGAATTGGTAAGTTGTGTGTTGTTATTAGGTAGAAGGATTGAATACTAAAAAAACATTCACTTTGAAAAGTGACTATGTTAAAAATAAAATTGATGTCATACTCAAAGGGTGAAGTATTCCCTTTTGTCCTGTCTCATGACTATAATGATGGTAGTCATACAAAAAAGTTCACAGAGTTAGAGAAAATACTTCTCACCTTGGAGAAATTAGTGGATCGGTTAGTTGAATCCATTCAAAGTTAGTCAAGAAAGGTGGAAGAATTCATGACCAAGGTTGATTCTTTAGAATGAAATATGGCTTAGATC
Source organism: Picea mariana (assembly GCA_032191745.1). NCBI lineage: Eukaryota > Viridiplantae > Streptophyta > Pinopsida > Pinales > Pinaceae > Picea > Picea mariana. The sequence goes on from JASDQU010436966.1 coordinate 28,933, forward strand.
AATCAAAACTAGAGAAAAACAAGTGCTAAGTTTCGAGATAAAACATTAAGTCTAGGCAAGGAAATATTGCTTGGAATACCTATAACGGGGTAAAAAAATTGTATTTTCTTATAAACAGTTGTCCAGGGATCCCTTGGATGTTGTAAAACACCATTGAAGGGTTTCAAAATAATTCATGTTAAAAATTGACACTTTTTCTTGTCGGTTAGAAATCTTGGTGGACCAAGAAGAAGCATAGTTGTAGCCTGAGGATATGTCTAACAACAAGGTATAAGGCAAGGTGATAGTACAATAGAAGTGGGTTTCACTTTCTCTATGTGGTCAAAACCACTATGTAAAAAATTTCCCGTAGAAATCTTTAGTCTAAGAAGAAAATAAAGAACAACTAGATCCAAGACCAATATTGGAGGTTCTTGTTATGGAAAAATCCTCCTTGTGGATAGGTGAGAACTCCCTCAGATTTTACCTTGATCCATGATAGATTGTAGGATATAATACCTTATGAGTTTCCTATAGGTCTAGTGTATTTGATCCTAAGAAATGCAATGAGAAGGAAGAGAGTATGGCCCTTACCTTTCACCCAACGATGGTCCTTGCATGATCTTGACTGATGTAGCTTCAGAAATCCAATTCTAATTCATAGAACCTACTATTTTCATATAAAAAGACAACAATAAAAACCTCAAACCTTCATAAGCAATAACAGTATCAAGCACAACTAGATCTAATCTAGTCTACTCAGGGAAGAAAAAATATACATTGGTTTTCATATAAACTTGAATACAAATGATAAAGGAGGGGAAAACCATATAGATCTATATTCATAAATGGAAAAACATTACATTAAAAAAATATCTTGAGTACCTGATTGGAGGTTTCTCCTAGCTCCTTGCCACAACTCCTCCTTATCCCTCACATAAGAAAGGACAACTCTAATATGAAGGATGCATGTAGAAGAGTCTCTTCGAAAATGAGTAATGTAACTTTACTATGAAATCGTTCTTTCTTCCTCTCTTGGATTTCATTCCTTATATAGATTGATGGACAAGGATAGGGGATGTATCTAGACTTATAGAAATAAATTAACTTTAAGTCCAATGTAATTTCCTAATCTCATAACGTGAGATAAAAAAGTCACCTAGTGTTGATATCCTCAAAACTCATCAAATCTAGAAGGCTCTAGAGATGATCATGTGCTACAAATGGTGCAGCTAGAGATCGATCACACCTTTCTAATGGTGCATCATGCAACTACTTGTACCTTTCTAGGCATGCAAGGTGTGACATCCCTCAAAAAATCAAAATCCAAGGTAGAAAAGGTATGTCTTGTCATGAAAACACCAATAGATTCTGAATGAGTCTTTGGGGTGGAAATAGAGCTATAACAGATGCCCCATAATGTGTGAGGTTAGAAGAGGAATTGATGGCTGAAACACATTTAAATAATCATAATTGTGAGGCAGTGTAAGGAAGGAGTTAAGAGATAAAGGAACTAGTTAGAACCTGAAACTATTCATCAACCAAACATGTATATAGATCATCCCCAAGTTAGGCATACCCATGCTCAAAAGAGAAGCAAATCACGTCCATCAACATAATACACTACAGATTCATGAAATGAAATGCAAGACCATGGTCACTACAAATTACACAATGGATCCATGCCATCAAAGAGATCATATCCATGAGCAAATATAATGTGGATATATGTCACAATACTAGGAAGACAACTAGTACCAATGAGAGTTCCCATGTGGTTTGCATAGTAATCATAAAGTAGTGATATGATCCATCGTAGATTGGGAGGGTTGGCATGAATGAGTTATGTTCCCTCAAGCCCAAGGTATTTTCCCCAACCTCAATGGTACAATTCTACATCATGTGAATAGTTGAGCTAATGTCAAGCATGGTAGAAACTTCCTAGTTATTGGTCATTGAGGTATACCATTAATAAATGTGAGGGGACCCACCAATGATGAGAATGGATCCCAAGGTACCTAGTACAATCTAGTGAGTGTGAATAGAGGATGCGATGTTTAACACTCATAGAATCGACTAATCAAGACTCAATGAGGTAAAACCACTGTTAATGATGAGGAAACATGCCTCTAATGACTGGAAGCTTCAAGGTACTAGCTGGTTTCTAGATGAGTAGTTGGAATTGATAGGAAGATATCCATCAAAGGAGGGCCTTAACGTATCCCACATTAGTCAACAAAAACATACACCGAGAGATGTTGTGAATAGATAGAATCACCAAGTACAATTGATACAAGGATGACCAAAAAAAATGGTCAACAAGACTACAAATGGATGACTCAGGCTTACTTCCATTGAAATTATAGCATGACACATTGATGACCTAGCAACATTGACTCAAGGGCACCATTGATATAGTGTGACAAAACATGAGGCATTGAATTAGTCTCCATAGTGACAAGAAGAGTAACCAGTCAGAGGAGTATACGACTCATATTGATGGTACGACTCCTAGGAAATTTATAATCCAATTGTAAGACAAAGAAACAAATAGGTTCCATGTTCAAGGGTGAAGTGACTAATGGATTCCACTTTGGTGAATACAAATCAAGGTAAAAAAAACAACTCTCTTTTTGGTAGCTCCTTCATGGTTTTACGAGCATGAAAGAGAGATAAAATTATGCTCAATAGCTCATCTAGAGAGAATGAGTGGCACAATGGCATGCATATATGTTCCAAGTGCTATGAAGAGTGAATGGAAAATGGTACTAGCAAGTGAGATGCACTCATCGTAGTGGTTCTCTCCATGGATAAAAGGTCACAAAAAAGAGGCAAGCTAATGAAAATGGAAATAGGTCAAGAGTGACTGCAATGGTGGTAAGTGGGATCAAAGAAAACAATGACATAGTAGTAGGCATCAAGACATAAGCAACAATATACATGTGCAACCATAAACTAACATAAATTGATTGGAACATCCTTGAGATATGGCCAAAACAAGTATGGAAATAGAAGAATGTGAATCAAATTTGAGTCATGAGAGGTCTAAAGCAGGGTTCTTAGGCCTACAAGAAGTTGTAGCATGGGAACCAAATGGAAACATGGGTACTAAATAGGGTTCCCATGGAGGGTAGGCACTATTTCACAAGTTACAATGTGCAACAGGGAGAGGCTAATGTCGCAACTTGGTAGGATCAAACCTAATGTAGATACATTCCAATGAGGATGATTAATAATGAAACTAGGAAATGTAGAGAAGAACCTATCCCTATATGATATTTTGAAACACATACCTCAAGCTAAGTGGATGTCACTATAGAAAATTAAAAACAAAAGGTCATCAAATCCTATAAAACACATCTAGAAATTCTAGAATTGAGGTTAAAGTGTGCAGTGAAATATCATAGAAATAAATGCTTTTGGATATTTTGGACATGATGTACTGGCTATGTGTTTTATATACATATTGTTTGGCTCTTACTTATTGTTGGCACCCAAATTTTTAGGTAAATATCATGCGTGTGGACAAAGGTAGTTGTGCACACCTATTTAATTTTTGTGTGCACTCAAGTAGTTGTACAATGGGTGACAAGAGGCACACGTGCTAGTTCAAGTTTTTCTAATGTGTGCCAGTACAAGTTCTGCCAATGCATGGCATTTTGAGTTTTGTGATGCACGCTAGAAATTAAGAAGATGTCTCCTACATACCGAAATTAAGAAAATAATCTTTAGGAAATCTTCCTGAATGATTACTCAGGAAGCCCGAGAGATCGTGGAGAGGTAAGAAGATGATATGGAAAGGTAGCTAATACTACCATGACTCCAAAGAGGCTACGTGGATTGCATGCGGGTGAAAAAAGAATGTAGGATTGGAAGTCATAGGAACGAGTAGGGAAGAATTGAAAGTGACAGAGCACCAGAGAAGAGAAGAAAATTAAAGGGAGAAATGACAATAGAAATAGAGTTGGTTAGTTATATACTCAGTTGGATAGCTAGTGTTTGGTCATTGTTGTCAAGATCCTTTAGCTCGCTTTGAGCTTATGTTTTATAATGTATTTGATAGTGAGTGTGGGTCTTTAATACCTACAGATTATTACTAAAGTGCATGGGACTATGTGATGTAACAATGGTAAAATGTATAAGAACGCAGTGATATGTTTTCAATTGATGAATTGCTTAATGTATGTCTGTGAATGGTTGGATGAAAATAATAAAGAAACAATGATTCTTGTCTTATGATATGTTGATGATGTGTCAAATGAATGTATGCATTGATTTAATACCCCTAGGATGAATCCCAATTTGTAAATGTACATATGTTTTATAGGATGGTGAGCCATGATGTTTTGGGCCATAGTACCTTTGTATATATATACATTTTGAGGCCATAGTACCTGTGTGATTTAGTCCAGCAAGATGAATCAAATGTACTATGTAATCACACTTTTTTTTATTAATAAAATAAATCACTATTGTAAACCAAGTTAGACAAAAGAGTACGGGGACCTAGGACTCCACAAGAGGAAAAGATGGGCCAAGGGAAAGGGGATAGTTCATGGGGTGTTAAGCCAAGGAATAAAATAATATTATTCCTAAGCCACAAGATTTATATTATAATTATATCATAAGTTCCTAAGTGAGAGGAATGAATTACGAAGTGGAGTCAAAGGAATTTCATAGAGTGACAAGTGTCAAGATAGGAACATGAAATATAATGTGGGGAACTTAGTTTAATTTTGATCATTCATCATTCTTCCAATATATCACTCATCCTTGCATCCATCATTCGTACCTTGGCTGGAGAGTGTAAGTAGAAGTTGAAGCTGATTGTTACCTAGTAAATCCTTGGTGGTTTGGGTTGAAGAAGTAGGTTGTCAGGCATGTGGATCATTCTCTCTGGGTGAGAGAGTTGTTGGGAATAGTTTTCCTCATGTGTGGGGTAGTGGGTGCTATAGCTCCTTGAGAAACCTTGTGTTCCAAGTGATATAGAGCTTTGATACTTCCTGTATGGCTTATTTTTTAAGCCATAGAAGGGAAGTGGGACAACCCAAAGGATCGTTGAGTAGAGAAGGGGGTACATTTCCTTGGATGGGACATGCTATGAGTTGGGAATTGTTATTGGAGTGTGTGCCTAAGTTTGTGTTTTTTTATGCTATGGTTTAGATCTTAGTTGGCTTAGGGTCCTTTTCCCTAGTGGAGTCATAGCCCCACCTTGAGGGCCACCTTGTGGGTGACCTGCTGTTGAGAGTGTATTAACAACAGAGTCTATGGCTGGGAGGAACAAAATTTGGTGAATTATAGCAAATGATAAGTGTTATTTTACATGTGTTCACATGTTATTTATCATGTGTATGTTTATGTCATTTCTATTTGTTGATAATTATATGTAATTATGTATGGTTGTGCATCATATTGTTAGTTTTTCATAATTGTTTCATATGTAGGGCATCCAAGTTAATAAATGTTAATTGTTAGTCAAATTTTAGTAGTAATGGAAATGAGATTCCAACCCGAAGCTTGAATCACTGCGTGTGTTGGGAAGCAGTTGTCATGCATGACATAAGGTTGGTTGCACATGTAGATGTTTCAATGAGTTACTTTCATAGCTAGAGTTGGTATCAAAAGAAGAAAAGTTGTATAGCATGACTCATCTTGGGGTTGGGTACATTACCTGGTGATATCAAAACAAAATGTTTAGGTTGATGGTAATGGGGGACATCAGATTGTGGTATCAGATCTCTTGGTTCAACAAAAGACTTGAATGGGACAAATATCAACATGAAGTTGACAAGCCAGGCATTTCCATGATGGTTGCGACAGTTGCAAGTTGAAACTATGGAAAAATTACCTAAGTGAAGAAAAGATTTATGTGTGCTAAGTATTGGTGGTGCGCGGAAGTGCATGCTAAATTTTGACATTGCGTGGTGTAGAGTTGGTGATACGCATAAAATACTAATGCATTGGGGTGCATGCTAAATTTTGGCACTGTGCTGTGAAAATTTGATGATGTATGTAAAATATTGGAGCACGAGGTGTACGCACCAAAATTTGGTGTTGCATGGTGCAGAGCTTGTGGCATGCGATGTTGGTGTGTAGTGCATGCACATTGAATATTGGTGTCATGAAGAATTGGTTGGTATGCACATAATATTGGTACACATGGCATGCACATTGAATATTGACAATGTGCAACATAGAATTGTTGGTCCACACGTGATGTTAGTGTGCAGTGCATGTGCATTAAATATTCATGCCATGCTGAAGTAGAATTGGTGGTGTATGCTGTGAGAGAAATGAACATTGGTTTTGCATGGTGCATAGATTGTGATGCATGTAGAATATTGGTGTGCAACACATAAGTTGTGTGCACTAGATATTGGCATGTGACAACTTTGTGCACACTATATATTTGTGCACGACACAAAAATTGTGTACATTATTTATTGGTGCGCAACGTGAACCAGTGCACGGTGCAGAAGTTGTGCACATTGGATGTTGGTGCATGGTGTAGAAGTTGCCTGAACTAGATATTATTGTGTGGTATAAAATTTTTGTGCACTGGATATTGGTGCATGGCACAAACAAAAAAACTATGTGCACTAGATATTGATGCAATGTGTAAATGTTGTCTACACTGATTATGGGTGCATGGTGCATGTGCTACATTTGGTGTTGTGCCTGTAGAACTTGTACGTGCTCAATATGGGTGTATAATTCATAAATAGTTTGTGCAAAGTTGATTCAGTGGTCTATCACAACAGAAAACCAGTGATTTTACGTGAAAATTTTGTATTTTTGAAGGTCATAATCTTGCAGAGCATTTTTGAGAGCCTAAACAATGATTTTAGGAGTTTTGATTTTTGAGACTATAATTTGTAGAAAAAACACAATATTTTTAGATTAAATGAAATAGCTCAGAGAGATATTTCCAACGAGCTAAAATATTTGTAAAACAGAGCTCGTATGAGAAAGATACGTTCAAACCACATAAGGTAAATTTCAATACCAGTTTACTTCGTAAGAGAATAACTCATTGCTCACAAGTCGGTTCGGGGACCAAGAGTAATCTATGGAAATGTCATGAAACATAGAAAAAATATATGGATCCATAATTTCAAGTTTGGTTACCTGTAAGTGTATATGATGAGAAGGAATATTCCTGTAGCATTTAGTGCAAAAAGGGAAAATAGTCAAAAATTCAGTAGCCTGTAACTAGCAGCTTGGATGTTGGATGAAGGTGAAACTTGATCATATTGATCAAAATATGAGAATTAGGAAACCCAATTGGACTTCTGTCAAAATTCTAAAATATTGGGTGTTTGGAATTAAGTTCACTAGATAAATGATGCACTTAAAGGGAAGAATGCTGCATAATTTAAAAGACTTGTTGAGTTTTGTCTAAAAAATCTTATTGCATGCACATTTTGTAGAATTAATGGCACAAATAGAACATGGAAGATGTACAGAGGACTTATAACTATGAAGATTAAGTTAGGGGGTTGTGTGTCATCATGGGTAATGTAGGGACATAATCCAATGGGCATGGAGAAGGAAAGGAGGAGAGCATGAACTTGGTGGAGACCATAAAGAGTCTACAAATAATGGGTTGTTGTATTCTTTGAAGTGAAAGTTGAAGTTTGAGGTGGATTCACCAGGAAAATTTAAAGTCAAAGTGACCGACAACAAGTTGAAGAGGTCAACCGATAAGAGGTCGAAAGGTAGCCATACATAAAGTGACTGAAGACTAAATGAAGGTCAACGGGTAGTCGATTAGTAATATGACTGGGTAGTTGAGTGGTAATCCGACTGGGTATTCACCTATGATAGAATCTTGAGATTCACATGATTTATAGCCAATGGTATACGTGGATATGTAACCATTTTTTGGCACCTTTCTTTAGTTTTTTTCCTACTGTAAAGCCTATAATTAAGGATTGTTGTAACGTTGTAAAAGATAATATTTAGAGAAATCATTTTAGAGGTTGTTGGTCATGTATATGTAAGTCAAATTGGATATAGGGTTGTTCTTGTGTAAAGAAAGAAAGTATGATGTCGATTGTGTCTTAGGTGTAGACCAAGGTTAGGCATGTAACATTTTATTCTAAATGAATAAGAAAACAAGAGAGAAATATGTTCAAGGAATGATGGTTTTCCTATTTGGGTTTACAGGGTAAAATCTATGTGTATTGTGTGTTTTCTTTGTCATATATTTTATAGCTAAAATCTTTCTTCCTCTCTTCTATTAGGTTTAGTGTGGAAGTGTTCTATTTCCTTACATGTGGTATTAGAGCTTGGTTTAACAACCTTGAATATAAGATAAACTCTAGGTCTAGTAAGAATCATAAGTCAAAGATCCTTAAATTTGTTCTTAAAGAATGGAAAGTAGCTCAAGAATAGAGATCGAAAAATTCAATGGCCAGAATTTTGAGCTTTGGAAGCTCAAAATTAAAGATCTCCTTGTAGATCGAGAACAACGACCAACAATCTGTCCAGGTACCATTTCGATAGGTATGCTGAGGGAATAATGGGAGAAAATCGAGAGAAGGAAAAGGAGTGCAATTAAACTTTGTCTTTCATATTCAGTGTTGCTAAATGTCTCTGGTGAAGATTCGACCAAGAAACCGTGGGACAAGTTGGGAAGCTTGTACTAGTCGAAATCCCTGGTAAATATGTTGTTCCTTAGAAATAAACTATATATTATGAGGATGAGTGAGGATAGTTTGGTAACTAAGCATTTAAATGTGTTTAATACCATAATAAGCCAATTATCCTATGTGGATATTAAAATCACTAAGGAGGATAAATGTATTAGCCTATTATGTTCTTTGCGAGACTCTTGGGATAGATTAGTCGTGGCTATATGGAGTAATTCAACCACATTAGTGCTAGAAAATGCATTTTTATCTCCACTGTTAGAATAAATGAGAAGGAAAAACATGGAAGGATCGACCAAATATTCATTAGTTGTGAGAGGTCAATTGCTTGACAGAGATAAAGGCAAATTCTATGGTAGAAAGTCTAAGTTGAAGGGTATATCTAAATCCCTTGTTAATTTGATGAGAAGAAGTTGGAAATGTGGTAATGATGGGAATTACAAAAGGGATTGTAAGTTGAAGGAAATGGAAATCAGTACAAGATCCGATGAGAAGTAGTTGACTGAGAGAAAGACGACTCCAAATAAAGGAGGCGATGTGTACCTGGTGTCCACCAGTACACAGTCAGATAAAGATGTTTGGTTGATCGAATTAGGAGCATCCTATCATATGAAACCACATAGATAATGGTTTTTCAAATATGAATGATATGAAGAAGGAGATGTGTTCTTATGGGATGAATCGACAACCAAAATTTTCAGACGGGGAAGAGTCCAACTAATACTGCAGGATGGGAGGATTAGAAACCTTCCAAGTGTGCTACATATTTTGGGTTTGGAAAGGAACATAATATCTGTCAGCAAGATGAGTGATGCAGGAGTGCACACTCTATTTCAGAAGGATACATGGAAGATGGTAAGAGGTGTGATGGTCTTAATGAGATGAGTCTGTATTGGAACCCTATACAAGTTGTTAGGGAATGTGGAATCGACTGGATTCAACAACATCACTATTCCTGAAATCGAATCGACATCAAATTGACTCGACTCAACTCGGGTTGAGTCGATTCAAACTGACTCAACAAGTCATCATCAAATCGACTCGACCATTCTCTGGAATGAGAGGATGGGACACATTGGAGAAAAAGGACTTCGAGCTATGCATAAGAAATGTATGATCGAAGACTTTCCTAAATGTAATTTAGAAGTTGACTTTTTTAAAAATTATTTATAAGGAAAACAAATTCAGATGAGGTTCCCATATGGAGCGACAAGGGAAAAGGGGATTCTAGAATTGATTCATATTGATGTGTTTGGCCCTGTTTTAGTGACTTCACTTGGTGGATCCCTATATTATGTCTTCTTCATACATGATTTTTCGAGGAATACATGGATATATTTCCTGAGGAAGAAATAATAGGTTTTTGATAAATTCAAAGAGTTAAGTCTCTTGTAGAAAATCAGACAGATAAGAATATTAAGGTGCTAATAACTGACAATGGTGGTGAATTCCGTGGAAAGAATTTTGAGCAGTTTTGCAAGCAATGTGGAATATAATGCCAACATACCACATCATATACCCCACAAAAAAATGGAGTTGCTGGGAGAATGAACCAAACGATGATGGATAAGGCGAGGAGCATGCTTAGTGGTGCTGGGCTCACACAAGAATTCTGGGCAGAGGCAATTGACACTGCAAAATATCTTGTGAATATATCTCCTTCGTCGACACTAGTCTAAGAGAATCCATATGAGGTATGGTTTGGTAAGAAGCCTTCAGTTTCACATGTCAAAGTATTTGGATGTGATGCATTTTTGCATGTTCCCAAGGAAAAATGGAGCAAGTTGGACAAGAAGGAAGTCAAGTGTATTTTCATTGGATACAAAGAAGGAATGAAAGGATATAAGATTTGGGTTCTTGCATCAAGGAAAAAAATGTAAATTGAGATGTGGTATTCAAATAAGTTGGAAGGAAGTTTGATTCTGAAGTGATGGTTCAAACAGATAATAATCCAAAGAAGGTGAGGTTTGAATTGAGGAACGAAGAAGATTATTTAGATGATTCAACTAAATTAGATGAAGAGGTGGAACAATCGACCCAATTGTAAGGAGGTATGAATGAATGTTACCTATTATTTTTTCACCCCAGTGATCTGTTGACAATATGTGTTCATGTTCCCAAAAAGATCATTTTTTCATAAGGAAAGTGACTGGCTTTCTCTTCTCAAAAAACCTATTAAGGAAGGTCGTCGCAGGCTGCACCATATGCAGGGTGTGACAATCCCTGATCGTTTCCCTCTTCCCTAAAGCTAGGTTGCAACATCTCCACATGATTCTCTATAGCTAGGGTGCGACGATGTCAAAAGACTAAGAAAAGGGGAAGTTTCACGAAAGTTCTAGAAGGTTAGGTGGCATCTGTATGGTTGGGATCTTCCTAATATCTTCAACCATCTCTCTTTCCCCTATATAAAGAGGGATCTCTCATGGAAAAGGTTAAGAACATAAGGTTGATTTTAAGGTTAATGAAGGTTGAATTGGCTAAGTTTGTATGGAGAGTTCTGCATTGGATCATTCTTGAGAGCCTCATTTCAGTTCATCAAGTCATTGTGGATCTTCTTCATTCAATATTGGAGAAAGTGTGTGCGTTGGAGAAAAGGGTCATTGGAAGGGGACCTTGCAACATCAAGGATTTGGTTGTAATCTCCAGTTTCATTTTAATATGATACAATGATATGTTTATTTCCCATAAAAATTGTCTTGTTTTATTGTATGATTCCTTGATCACAAACATAGGTTCTCATTGAGTATATTATATTGCTTTCACTTTGGTTGGCTTGTGTTCCCTTGCAGATTCAATATCACAGGAGAACTAGAGTGGAGCTAGGATGACAACGACAAGAGGAAGCGATATTTAAATGGTATGTTTCCCATCTCTTGTTAGATAGTAAAATCAATGATTAGAGCTTAGGGAAAGCATCATATTCTATTTTGCTTTGTTCTAGGTCTAGGTGGATCTAGGGAGATCTGTTTATGTCCAAATTTACCGATAAGTCCCATTACAATGAGTAAGAAAACCAGTCGAAAGGTATATTCTTCTTGACTTCCATTCCAAATTTGTGTTAACTGTCACTAACAAGGAGCTCAAGTCGGTTAGGGAGGCAGTCAAATAAGTAGAGGTTAGGCTCTGGAAGGACGCCATGATTGAAGAAATGGAATCCTTGCACAAGAATGATATGTGGGATTTACTTGAATTACATAGTGGAAGAAATCCTGTCGGTAGGAAGTGGGTATTCAAGAAGAATATGAACGCAATAGGTCAAGTCAAGAAATTCAAATCTTGACTGGTAGCGAAAGGATATTCCCAAGTCGAAGGAGTCGACTTCGGTAAGATTCTTTCCCCTATTGGAAAATTAACTTCCATTAGAGTAATAATGTCTCTGGATGTAGCATTTGATTTGGAAATAGAACAGATGGATGTAAAGACAATGTTCCTACATGGGTACTTGGAAGAAGAAATATACATTAAATAGCCTGAAGGATTTGTAGTAAAGGGAAAGAAATATTTGGTGTGAAAATTGAAAATATCCCTTTATGGTCTAAAGCGATTACCAAGGATGTAGTACCAAAAGTTCTATACATACATCCTTAGTTTGGGATTTTTGAGAAGAAAAGTTGATCATTGCATATATTCCAAAGAAGAAGGTGGAAATTTTATATATGTAGCATTATATGTTGACAACATGTTGTTGATTGGAAACAACACGAATGCAATAAAGGAGGTGAAGAAGCAGTTATCCTCCAAGTTCGACATGAAGGATATCGGTGCAAAAAACTTCATTCTGGGAATGGAGATCAAGAGAGATTGAGCAACTAGGAATCTCTGGTTGAAACATAATAAATATATTGAAACAATTTTGAAACATTTCAACGTGCAAGATTGTAAATTTATAAAGGTGCCAATTCCTATGGGAGAAAGGATAATTGTTGAACAATGTCCAAAGACATAGGAAGAGATAGAAGACATGACACATGTTACCTATGAAACTATTGTTGGTAGTATAATGTTTGTGATGGTCTACACTCGACTAGACATTTCCCATGCAGTGGGAGTATTGATTAGATACATGTCGACACTTGGAAAGGAGCACTGAACAATTGCCAAAAGAGTATTCGAGTATTTTTTTGCACAAAAGGTTATTCTATATGCTACCAAGGAAAACCTATAGGTGACAATGAATTAGATGTACATGGCTTTGTCAATGCTGACTGGGTTGAAGATCTGGATCGACGAAGTAGACCAGTGGATATGTGTTCAAGATATTTGGTGGAGAAATTAGCTAGATGAGTAAGTGACATGCAGTCGTAGCCTTGTCAAAAAAAAACATGAATACATGACAACCACTTATGGAAGAAAAGAAGAAATATGGCTACAAAGGCTGTGTTCAAGGATCATGTGTGAGTAGAGAGCTATGAAGATAAGTTGTGAGAGTCAAAGAGAAATATTTCTAGCAAATAACCTTGCTTATCATTCCAAGACTAACATATTGATGTACAATACCATTTCGTGAAAGACATGGTGGAACGAAACAAGGTGCTGCTGGAGAAAGTAGACACGTTGAAAAACATAGCATACTCTTTGACCAAGTCTGTGAGTGTTGTGAAGTTCTCTTGGTGTAGAGAGGCAATGGGAATTACAGCCCTGGGTTGGTGAACAAAAGTTCAGGAATCTCAATGTTTCATAAAAGAAGACAACAAGTGGGAGAATGTTGCGTTGTTATATTCTTTGTAGTGAAAGGCGAAGTTCGATGTGGATCGATCGAGAAAATTCGAAGTAATAAAAAATAAGTCGAAGAGGTCAATCGATAAGAGGTCGACAGATGGTCATATGGAAACATACTAAATAATGAATGAAGGTCGTCTGGTAATCCAACTTGTGATCCAGATTTAGGAGAGGAACAAACTGATTAACATACTGAATATAATAAATAAAGAGATATGAAGAATAACATAGATATCCAGTGAAAAATATCTTCTATTTAATAATGAAATAGGATGAAACTGTAAAACTACAGAACTGAAACACTTGCTTGAATGGTGGTAGCTATCTCTAAGAAGAGATGTGGCTACTACGTGCATCCGTCTGAGCATAATTAATTAAAATGAGGCTCTAGAGCCTTTTTTGATATTATGCATGAATTCCAAAACCACAGAGATAAAAAAACCTAACCCTAGGAGGTGAAACGTCAAAATTCATGTGGGCCCCTATGGGTTAGTTGGTATCTCAACTTCCTGGGGTCATACATTTTGCATACAACCTCCGTTGTAGGTGCATAATACCCCATTGGAAAGGTCTTTTAGAGAAATACACATTCTGTCATCAAACTCTAACTCTGTCTATAGTTTGTAACATACCCAGCCACCCATAGGCTGGGGTATGCTACCCTCAAGCCCACCCTTGAACTTCGTACTCTTACCGATATGTTGGGCCTTGACCAAGTTTTGGAAATCCTTGGTCATGTTTGACCTCTTTTGGGACTTCAAGAGGATGGTCGAAGGCGGAGCGCAAGTTGAAGCAAAGATCGCGAGATCTCGACCCCTTTTTAGGGAAGTTTTTGGGATTAGGGTTTATGTAATGGGTATGGGATGTTGGTCCATGGGTTTACCCATGTTTAGGATCATTATTTAATGTATAAATAGATAGCTAGGCGATGTAAGTAGGAGAGGCATATGTGTGTAATGAAGAGAAGATGCTAAGTTATAGAGTTCTATATATGTGATTGCAAAGGCTTTGTGCTTAGTGTATGTTGAGACTTGCAGAGCTAAGTGCAAGTGATGGTAAGAAGTCTGTCTTCTTAAACCTAGCTTGGGGAAGGATGATCTGGCGAGGTGCGTGCAGATCTCCTGTCCTATGTGGAGTAGGTCTCGATGGCTCTGTGCTTGTAGAAGATTGGGAGAAGATAATAAAGAAGAGAGGAGTTGGTGGACGTATCCCCACACTGGGGTGAACCACGTATATCTTGTGTTATGGTTGCTTTGTGCATTTTGGTTATTGTCTTGAGTATGTAATTTAAGCTTAAGTGCAGTAATGAATGTTTATATGAATCTAGTATGAGAGCTTAATGCTCAAATGCTGTGAATAAATGCTAGATTTGATATTTTTCCATATGATAAGTGCTTATATGTGTTAGATCTGGTAGAATACTGCAATGTTATGTAATTAGGGTTTGGATCCGCGATGTGAATAAGGGTTGATTACTAATGAATGCTAATTTCTAAGTTATTTGTTAAGGGGTATAATCACAGATCTGTGTCCCATCTAGGTTGCAGACATTTGAGTCCTGCAACCACCCCTGCCTCTACCTCAGGTGAGAGTTAGGGTTTTTTTGGTGCACTGTTGAGCGTTGAACCCTGGGTCTGCCCCTATGCCAACAAATGGTTCTGATGCCGGGACTAAAACTGTGATTGCTGGGAACTGAAGAAAAGAAAGCTCTGTGCTTCAGTGCGTAGTATTGACTTGCAAAGATCTTTGCTAAGAGGAGAATTCCGATATTAAGAAAAGAGGTAAGATATTGAAGCTTTGTTCTCTGAGAAAGGTAAGATAAGTGATTTTTTTTTTTTTCGAAAGAATGGATCTAGGTATGTTTGATAAATTTTATCCTAATTTGAAAACTAGGGCACAGTTAGAAGAAAGAAGATTTGATATGAATAGATATGATAGAAATAATAAAAGGTATGTTATCCATATGCATAGAAAGAATGTTTGGACTAACAAATGGATGCAGGATCCTAGAAATAATTTTTTACAGGTTAGTTACTGCGATCCCAGTGCGCAGTAAAGGAAAGGTGGGGGATCATTTAAGAGAAAGAGAGGATTAACCCTTTGTTACAATTGCAGAAGACCGGGACATCTTGCTAAGGAATGCCCTGGTAGAAGACCTAGTTGTATTTTTTTTAAAGCTATGGACCATGAAGTTTTAAAGATAAGAATGATAATAGAAAGAGAAAACCAGTGATTCATATCACAGGAAAGAAGGCCAGAAATCTCAGCAAGAAGAAAGCTAAGTTAGAAAAATTACAAGAAGCTCCATAAAGAACTTCGCAGAAGGAAGGTTTCTAGAATTTGAATTTCGTCGGAATATCAGTACAACAGAGAATGGCACTTCCACATGGCAGAGAAATATGAATGTTGGAGGCATTATGACCATTCAATCGATGCTCCCGAATGGTTAGGAAAGAAGTTATGGCCTGAAAGTTCTCCATTGGATCGTTTGGACCATGCCATAACGGATGGAATTGCATTGAATAAGGATTTACGACATGTTGAAAGAAACCATTACGACGATATCTATTTATGTCGTCGAGCGTTGCACCGAGAACACTTTTTCCAATTGTCATTATTCGAGTCCACAGAGAACTATTTGATTTCATGCAGTGATCATTGAGACCTCGCCATCCGTTCTGTTACATTGAGTATTGTTCACCGACCTGAGATATCAGATCTCGAGTGTGCATGTTGGACAAAATTAGCACAACAGAAAAAGTTGTCGAAGAAATTCTAATAGGCCTCATGGCCGAGAAGGTGATGTCTGCAGGAATCCAAGCCTCATCGATGCAAGGAGTGCAAGCCTCCCCATCGACTACTCATGGATCTGGACCATCTTGAGCTACAACCGAGAAAAGAACCAAGCATCGTGATTACTTTGTGAATGCGAAGCTAATTCCATCCATCCTACCTGACTACATCCCACCCCTAACCGGTGTGGTGAGTTGTGATAGTGTCCCGAGGGACTTTGATTACACAGTCATCACTGCATACCTTCTGAAGGGAATACAAGTAGTCAGAAAGCATTTGGAGAGGATTCCAACCTTGAAGATTAGTGACTATAACCTAGGAGACCGCAAGAGCTATGGCATTCTTTCACCTCACAAATATTTGACCAAGAACAAGGGGAAGAAGTCAAAGATCATCCCCAAGCCATGGAATATGGACATCGCAAGGTCCACTATCTTGAACGTGATGAAGATACCACATTTTGCAAGGCACCAGGAGGTTAATGCCTGTGTTAAGCTCCTGTTGTCGTGCTTCCATGGAGGGTATCTATGGTTAGAATGATGCATCAATGTTGATCTGACGCTGATCCATAGGATCACTGGATTGAGCATGTAGGGACCAAACCCACAAGAATTTTATCCAGGGAAGGCTGTAGACCGTGCCTTGGCATAGAATATCAAAGACACCTACGATGATGTAGAGAAAGGGACGAGAGGATATAAGGTAGCCTCCATTCAGAATGGTGCAGTGTGCCTTTATTTCTAGTTGATTATTGGTAAGCCAGTAAGAAATAACAGACCCACGTAGGTCACAGGATTTGTCGTTGACCTCGTAGGAAAATGAGTGGAAGGACTACAGATGAACTCGGCTAGTTACCTAGTCAATCAGTTAGAACTAGATTGTTGCGAAGCTCAGGATCAGGGTTATGAGTTCCATTTTAGTTGTATGTTGATCCTCATCGCATTCACTACTTGGGAGATGCCGAAAGGTGCGACCTCCTCTGACATTGAGTCATTCCAGCCAGTAGCTACGAAGTTCACCATGCTCTAGTATTTGAGCGATATGGGGAAACAATGGCAGTCGATGTAGTATTCCATACCTACTACCTGCAGCTAAAGAGGTCTATTGAGTCTTTCCCTCATATGACACCGAACACCCTGGATAGTTTCAGGGACCTTATGCAGTTCCATGCAGAAAGGAATTTTATTTATATTACTACGCACGCAGAAGAAAGTAAAGAAGAGCTTCAGTCCTACTAACAAGCTCACAGAGGAGGACTTGGAAGAAATCACTAAGGAATGGTCCATAGAGTTCCTTATACCAGTCGACCAGACAGAACTGTCTGACCCCAATCTCATTGGAAGTCTGGTGGTTACTCGTGAAGAGTATGATGCACCCAACAGTAGTAGGAAGAAAAATAAGGAAGATGTACAGGAAATACATAGCACATCAGAAGAGACTACATCAGATTCACCTAGTGGAGGAGGAGATAATGAAGTGGACAAAGAAGATAAATAAGGGGAAGAAGACAAGCAGAAGTAGGGTGAAGTAACACCGCCTAGGAACCCCTTTGAAGAGGCAGAAATACCCAATAAAAGAAAGGCTTCCCCCATGAAACCTACATCACGGAAGAAGTCCAAAGCGAGTAAGACAAAGCTACAAACTATGCTCACGGTCGATGACTTTGATTTCATTATCACAGTTGTATCTAATGCCTCAGAAGATATTTTGCAGAGAACTGAAGCCAAACAAGAAGCCGTGTATGATAGAATTGAGACAAAGCTAAGAGGTGTACAAAAAGCCCTTCACTCCAGACACACAATGTCCACTGCGCCCCCACCACTAGAAGAACCAGAGTTGGGATATGAGCCTGCCCAACTCCGCAGAATAACTGACACGATCGAAGCTCGCCTTCGTCGCGTGCAAGAAGAAAAAGAATAGGTCACAGTGGCCTTGAAGAAATCACAAGAGGAAATTATAGAGCAACGTCGAGTTGCGCAGCAGGAGAAGGACGACCTCCAGACCAAGTTCAAAGAAAATAAAGCGCAAACCCATCAAGAGAAAGAACAATTGCTCGCGAAGTAGGTTAGAATTAATGAAGCAGTCAATAGAACACTTTGCTCTATGACAGGCTTGGAGAAGATAGAAGAAGACCTGGTAGTAAATGAAGTTGTGAAGCTTGTTGAAGCCATTCAACAGCTTCAATAGAGGGTCACAGAACTAGAGCTACAAACAATGCTAAGAAGTCTGTAGGAAGTACAAGACTAGAGAGAAGCAAATTCTTGGAGTGTATTTGAAAGGATCAAAGAATTAGCCATGGAATGTAAACAACTAAGCAGTCGCAATGTGCAGAATTATGAGCGCCTTACCGAGGACCCTGAACTAAAGACATTGGAGTCACAACTCCAGGAAGAAAAGAAATAAGAAACAACAATACAAGCGCAGTTAAAAT
>JASDQU010436966.1:63338-85490 GCA_032191745.1 Picea mariana
AACCTCCTTTTACCCCACTTAAATGTTCAAGTACAAGATGATTCAAAATGAAAATGTCTCCTTGGTATATATAGGAGACTAGGAGGTATAATTACAAATAATGGCCTAAAGCTGACATAATTAAAATAACATTACTAATCTAAATTACAACTAATGGCCTAAAGCTGACATAAATGAAATAGCATTACTAATCTAATATGCCCCAATTAAGGGGTAATGAGCCAACATTAGGGCTTAACACTATTTCAGAAGGATACGTGGAAGATGGTCAGAGGTGTGATGGTCTTAATGAGATGAGTTTGTATTGGAACCCTATACAAGTTCTTAGGGAATGTGGAATCAACTGGATGCAACAACATCACTATTCCTAAAATTGACTCGACTCAACTCGGGTTGAGTCGATTCAAACTGACTCGACAAGTCATCATCAAATCGACCCGACCATCCTATGGAATGAGAGGACGGGACACATTGGAGAAAAAGGACTTCGAGCTATGCATAAGAAATGTATGATCGAAGACTTTCCTAAATTTAATTTACAAGTTGACTTTTTTTAACATTATTTATAAGGAAAACAAAGTCAGATGAGGTTCCCATATGGAGTGACAAGGGAAAAGGGGATTCTAGAATTGATTCATACTAATGTGTTTGGACCTGTGTTAGTGACTTCACTTGGTGGATCCCTATATTATGTCTTCTTCATAGATGATTTTTCGAGGAATACATGGATATATTTCCTAAGGAAGAAATAATAGGTTTTTGATAAATTCAAAGAGTTAAGTCTCTTGTAGAAAACCAGACAGATGAGAAGATTAAGGTGCTAATAACTGACAATGGTGGTGAATTCCGTGGAAAGAATTTTGAGCAGTTCTGCAAGCAATGTGGAATATCACGCCAACATACCACACCATATACCCCACAAAAAATGGAGTTGCTGGGAGAATGAACCAAATGATGATGGATAAGGCAAGGAGCATGCTTAGTGGTGTTGGGCTCGCACAAGAATTCTGGGTAGAGGCAATTGACACTGCAAAATATCTAGTGAATATATATCCTTCGTCGACACTAGTCTAAGAGAATGCATATGAGGTATGGTTTGGTAAGAATCCTTTAGTTTCACATGTCAAATTATTTGGATGCGATGCATTTGTGCATGTTCCCAAGGAAAAATGGAGCAAGTTGGACAAGAAGGAAGTCAAGTGTATTTTCATTGGATATAAAGAAGGAATGAAAGGATATAAGATTTGGGTTCTTGTATTAAGGAAAAAAATGTAAATTGAGATGTGGCATTCAAATAAGTTGGAAGGAATTTTGATTCTAAAGTGATGGTTCAAACAGATAATAATCCAAAGAAGGTGAGGTTTGAATTGAGGAACGAAGAAGATTATTTAGATGATTCGACTAAATTAGATGAAGAGGTGGAACAACTGACCCAGTTGTAAGGAGGTATGAATGAGTGTTACACATTATTTTGGTCACCCCAGTGATCCGTTGACAACATGTGTTCATGTTCCCAAAAAGAGCCTTTCTTCATGAGGAAAGTGACTGGCTTTCTCTTCTATAAAAACCTATTAAGGAAGGTTGTCATAGGCTGCACCATATGTAGGGTGAGACAATCCATGATCATTTCCCTTTGCCTTAAAGTTGGGTTGCGACGTCTCTGCATGATGCTCTATAGCTAGGGTGTGACAATGTCAAAAGACTAAGAAAAGGGGAAGTTTCACGAAAGTTCTAGAAGGGGATCTTCTAGAAGGTGAGGGGATCTTACTCGCTTCTCTAATTTGGTGGGATCATCCTAATATCTTCAACCATCTCTCTTTCCCCTATATAAAGAGGGATATCTCATGGAAAAGGTTAAGCACATAAGGTTGATTTTAAGGTTAATGAAGGTTGAATTGGCTAAGTTTGTATGGAGAGTTATGCATTGGATCATTCTTGAGAGCCTCATTTTAGTTCATCAAGTCATTGTGGATCTTCTTCATTCAATATTGGAGAAAGTGTGTGCATTAGAGCAAAGGGTCATCAGAAGGGGACCTTGCAACATCAAGGCTTTGGTTGTAATCTCCAATTTCATTTTAATATGATATAGTGATATGTTTATTTCCCATAAAAATTGTCTTGTTTTATTATATGATTCCTTGATCACAAACATAAGTTCTCATTAAGTATATTATATTTCTTTCACTTTGGTTGGCTTGTGTTCCCTTGCAGATTCAATATCATAGGAGAACTAGAGTGGAGCTAGGATGACAACGACAAGAGGAAGTGATATTTAAATGGTATGTTTCCCATCTCTTGTTAAATAGTAAACTCAATGATTAGAGCTTAGGGAAAGCATCATATTTTATTTTGTTTTGTTCAAGGTCTAGGTGGATATAGGGAGATTTGTTTATGTCCAAATTTACCGATAAGTCCCATAACAATGAGTAAGAAAACCAGTTGAAAGGTATATTCTTCCTGACTTCCATTCCACATTTGTGTTAACTGTCACTAACGAGGAGCCCAATTCGGTCAAGGAGGCAGTCAAATCAGTAGATGTTAGGCTCTAGAAGGACACCATGATTGAAGAAATGGAATCCTTGCACAAGAATGATATGTGGGATTTACTTGAATTACATAGTGGAAGAAATCCTGTTGGTAGAAAGTGGGTATTCAAGAAGAATATGAATGCAATAGGTCAAGTCGAGAAATTAAAATCTTGACTGGTAGAGAAAGGATATTCCCAAGTCGAAGGAGTCGACTTCAGTAAGATTCTTTCCCCTATTGAAAAATTAACTCCCATTAGAGTAATAATGTCTCTGGATGTAGAATTTGATTTGGAAATAAAACAGATGGATGTAAAGACAACGTTCCTACATGGGTACTTGGAAGAAGAAATATACATTAAATAGCCTGAAGGATTTGTAGTAAAGGGAAATAAATATTTGGTGTGAAAATTGAAAATATCCCTTTATGGTCTAAAGCGATTACCAAGGATGTAGTACCAAAAGTTCGATACATACATCCTTAGTTTGGGATTTGTGAGAAGAAAAGTTGATCATTGCATATATTCCAAAGAAGAAGGTGGACATTTTATATATGTAGCATTATATGTCGATGACATGTTGTTGATTGGAAACAACATGAATGCAATAAAGGAGGTGAATAAGTAGTTATCCTCCAAGTTCGACATGAAGGATATTGGTGTAAAAAAATTCATTTTGGGAATGGAGATCAAGAGAGATTAAGAAACTAGGAAGCTCTGGTTGAACCAAAAGAAATATATTGAAACAATTTTGAAACATTTCAACATGCAGGATTGTAAATTTGTAAAGGTGCCAATTCCTATGGGAGAAAGGATAATTGTTGAACAATGTCCAAAGACACAGGAAGAGATAGAAGACATGACACTTGTTACCTATGAAACTATTGTTGGTAGAATAATGTTTGTGATGGTCTGCACTTGACTAGACATTTCCCATGTAGTGGGATTGATTAGATACATGTCGACACTTGGAAAGGAGCACTGAAAAATTGTCAAAAGAGTATTCGGGTATTTTTTTGCACAAAAGATTATTCTATATGCTACCAAGGAAAACCTGTAGGTGACAATGAATTAGATGTACATGGATTTGTCAATGCTGATTGGGTTGAAGATCTGGATTGACAAAGTAGATTAGTGGATATGTGTTCAAGATATTTGGTGGAGAAATCAACTAGATGAGTAAGCGACATGCGGTCATAGCCTTGTTTAAGAAAAAACATGAATACATGACAACCACTTATGGAAGAAAAGAAGAAGTATGGCTACAAAGGATGTGTTCAAGGATCAGGTGTGAGTAGAGAGCTATGAAGATAAGTTGTGAGAGTCAAAGAGAAATATTTCTAGCAAAGAACCTTTCTTATCATTCCAAGACTAACATATTGATGTACAATACCATTTCGTGAAAGACATGGTGGAAAGAAACAAGGTGTTGCTGGAGAAAGTAGACACGTTGGAAAACAAAGCATACTCTTTGACCAAGTCTGTGACTGTTGTAAAGTTCTCTTGGTGTAGAGAGGCAATGGGAATTACTTCCCTAGGTCGATGAACAAAAGTTCAGGAATCTCAATGTTTCATCAAAGAAGACAAGAAGTGGGAGAATGTTGGGTTGTTATATTCTTTTTAGTGAAAGGAAAAGTTCAATGTGAATCGATCGAGAAAATTTGAAGTAATCGAAAATAAGTTGAAGAGGTCAACCGATAAGAGGTCGACAAACAGTCGTATGGAAACATGCTAAATAATGAATGAAGGTCATCTGGTAATCTGACTTTTGATCCGGATTTAGGAGAGGAACGAACTGATTAACATACTAAATATAATAAACAAAAAGATATGAAGAATAACACAGATATCCAGTGAAAAATATATTCTATTTAATAATGAAATGGGATGAAACTATAAAACTGCAGAACTGAAACACTTGCTTGAATGGTGGTAGCTATCTCTGAGAAGAGATGTGGCTACTACATGCATCTGTCTGAGCAACATCAATTAAAATGAGGCTTTAGAGCCTTTTTTGATATTACACATGAATTCCAAAAAAATAGAGATAAAAAAACCTAACCCTAGGAGGTGAAACATAAAAATTCATGTGGGACCCTATGGGTAAGTTGGTACCTCAAATTCTCGGGGTCGTACATTTTGCATACAACCTCTGTTGTAGGCATGTAATACCCCATTGGAAAGGTCTTTCAGAGAACTACACATTATGTCATCAAACTCTAACTCTGTCTATAGTTTGTAACATACCCAACCACCCACAGGATGGGGTATGCTACCCTCAAGCCACCCTTGAACTTCGTACTCTTACTGATATGTTGGCCCTTGACCAAGTTTTGGAGATCCTTGGTCATGTTTGACCTCTTTTGGGACTTCGAAAGGATGGTCGAAGGCAGAGCGCAATTTGAAGAAGATATCGTGGGATCTCGACCCCTTTTTAGGGAAGTTTTTGGGATTAGGGTTTATGTAACGGGTATGGAATGTTGGCCTGTGGGTTTACCCATGTTTAGGCTCATTTTTCAATGTATAAATAGATAGCTAGGTGATGTAAGTAGGAGAGGCCTATGTGTGTAATGAAGAGAAGATGCTAAGTTCTAGAGTTCTATATATGTGATTGCAAAGGCTTTGTGCTTAGTGTATGTTAGACTTGCAGAGCTAAGTGCAAGTGATGGTCATAAGTCTTTGTTCTTAAACCTAGCTCGGGCAAGGATGATCTAGCGAGGTGCGTGCAAATCTCCTGTCCTATGCGGAATAGGTCTTGATGGCTCTGTGCTTGTAGAAGATTGGGAGAAGATAATAAAGAAGTGAAGAGTTGGTGGATGTATCCCCACACTGGGGTGAACCACGTATATCCTGTGTTATGGTTGCTTTGTGCATTTTGGTTATTGTCTTGAGTATGAAATTTAAGCTTAAGTGCAGTAATGAATGTTTAGATGAATCTAGTATGAGAGCTTAGTGCTTAAATGCTGTGAATAAATGCTAGATTTTATATTTTTCCATATGCTAAGTGCTTATATGTGTTAGATCTGGTAGAATGATGCATTGTTATGTAATTAGGGTTTGGATCCACGATGTGAATAAGGGTTGATTATTAATGAATGCTAATTTCTAAGTGCTTTGTTAAGGGGTATAATCATAGATTTGTGTCCCAGCTAGGTTGCAAACATTTGAGTCCAACAACCACCCCTGCCTCTACCTCGGGTGAGACTTCATCTGCTTCACAGGTGTTGCCGAAAGGGTCGATAGTTAGGTTTGTTTTGGTGCACTGTTGAGCGTTGAAACCTGGGTCTGCCCCTGTGCCAACAAATGGTTCTGACGCCGGGACTAAAATTGTGATTGCTGGAAACTAAAGAAAATAAATCTCTGTGCTTCAGTGTGTAGTATTGAATTGCAAAGCTCTATGCTAAGAGGAGAATTACGATATGAAGAAAAGAGGTAAGATATTGAAGCTTTGTTCTCTGAGAAAGGTAAGATAAGTGATTTTTTTTTTTTTCGAAAGAATGGATCTTGGTATGTTTGATAAATTTTTTCCTAATATGAAAACTAGGGCACAGTTAGAATAAAGAAGATTTGATATGAATAGATATGATAGAAATAATGAAAGGTATGTGATCCATATGCATAGAAATAATGTTTGGACTAACAAATGGATGCAGGATCCTAGAAATAATTTTTTGCAGGTTAGTTACTGCGATCCTAGTGCACAGTATAGGAAAGATTCAGGATCATTTAAGAGAAAGAGAGGATTAACCCTTTGTTATAATTGCAGAAGACTGGGACATATTGCTAAGGAATGCCTTGGTAGAAGACCTAGTTGTATTTTCTTTAAAGCTATGGAGCATGAAGTTTTAAAGCTAAGAATGATAATGGAAAGAGGAAACCAGTGATTCAAATTACATGAAAGAAGGCTAGAAAGCTCAACAAGAAGAAAGATAAGTTAGAAAAATTACAAGAAGTTCCAGAAAGAACTTCGTAGAAGGAAGGTTTCCATAATTTGAATTTCGCTGGAATATCAGTACAACAGAGAATGGCACTTCCCCATGGCAGGGCAATATGACTGTTGGAGGCATTATGACCATTCGATCAACGATCCCGAATGGTTAGGAAAGAAGTTATGGCCTGAAAGTTCTCCATTGGACCATTGGGACCATGCCATAATGGATGGAATTTCATTGAATAAGGATTTATGACCCATTGAAAGAAACCATTACGACGATATCTATTTATGTCATCAAGCATTGCACTGAGAACACTTTTGCCAATTGTGATTATCCGAGTCCGCAGAGAACTAGTTTATTTCACACATTGATCATTGAGACCTTGCCATCCATTCTATTACATTGAGTATTGTTCACCAACCTAAGATATCAGATCTCGAGTGTGCATGTTGGAAAAAATTAGCACAACAGAAAAAGATGTCAAAGAAATTCTAATAGACCTCATGGATGAGAAGGTGATGTCCGTAGGAATCCAAGCCTCATCGATGCGAGGAGTGCAAGCCTCCCCATCGACTACTCATGGATCTGGACCATCTCGAGCTGCGACCAAGAAAAGAACCAAGCATCATGATTAATTTGTGAATGAGAAGCTAATTCCATATATCCTACTCGACGACATCCCACCCCTGGCCGGTGTGGTGAGTCATGACAGTGTCCTGAGGGACTTCGACTGCACAGTCATCACTACATACCTTCCGAAGGGAATACAAGCAGTCATAAAGCATTTGGAGAGGATTCCAACCTTGAAGATCAGTGACTATAACCTAGGAGATCACAAATATTTTACCAAGACCAAGGGGAAGAAGTCAAAGATCAGCCCCCAGCCATGGAATATGGACATCGCACAGTCCACTGTCTTGAACGTGATGAAGATACCACATTTTGCAAGGCACCATGAGGTTAATGCGTGCATTAAGCTCTTGATGTTGTTCTTCCATGGTGGGTATCGATGGTTAGATCGATGCATCAACGTTGATCTGACATTGATCCATAGGATCACCGGATTGAGCATGTAGGGACCAGACCCACAAGAATTTTATCCAGGGAAGGCTGCAAACCACGCCCTGACACAGAAGATCAAAGAAACCTGCGATGATGTAGAGAAAGGGATGGCAGGATATAAGGTAGCCTCCATTCAGAATGGCATAGTGCGCCTTGCTTTCCAGTTGATTACTAGTAAGCTAGTAAGAAATAACGAACCCACGTAGGTCACAGGGTTTGTCGTTGACCTCGCAAGAAAATGCATGGAAGGACTACAAATGAACTGGGCCAGTTACCTAGTTAATCAGTTAGAAATGGATTGTCGCGAAGCTCAGGATCAGGGATATGAGTTCCATTTTAGTTGAATGTTGATCCTCATCGCATTCGCTACTTGGGAGATGCTGGAAGGTGAGACATTCTCTGACATTGAGTCATTCCAGCTAGTAACTACAAAGTTCACCACGCTCTGGTATTCGAGCGATATGGGGAAACAATGGTAGTCAAACGTAGTATTCCATACCTACTACCTGCTGCTAAAGAGGGCTATTGAGTCTTTCCCTTGTATGACGCTGAACACCCTGGACAGGTTCAGGCCCATTATGAAGTTCCATGTAGATAGGAATTTTATTTATATTACTACACACACAGACGAAAGTAAAGAAGAGATTCAGTCCTACTAACAAGCTCACAGAGGAGGACCTGTAAGAAATCACTAATGAATGGTCCACAGAGTTCCTTATACCAGTAGACCAGGCAGAATTGTTTGACCCCAAGCTCATTGGAAGTCCGGTGGTTACTCGCGAAGAGTATGATGCACCCAACAGTAGCAGGAAGAAAAATAAGGAATATGTATAGGAAATACGAAGCACATCAGAAGATACTGCATCAGATTTACCTAGTGGAGGAGGAGATGATGAAGTGGACAAAGAAGAGAAATAAGGGGAAGAAGACAATCAGAACTAGGGTGAAGTAACACCACCTAGGAACCCCCTTGAAGAGGTAGAAACACCCAATAAAAGAAAGGCTTCCCCCACGAAATCTACATCGCAGAAGAAGTCCAAAGCAAGTAAGACAAAGCTACAGACTATGCTCATGGTCGATGACTTCGATTTCATTATCGCAGCTGTATCTGATGCCTCAGAAGATATTTTGCATAGAACTAAAGCCAAACAAGAAGCCATGTATGATAGAATTGAGATAGAGCTAAGAGGTGTAAAACAAGCCCTTCACTCCAGCCACGCAGTGTCCACTGTGCCCCCACCACTAGAAGAACCAGAGTTGGGATATGAGCCTGCCCAACTCCATAGAATAACTGATGCGACTAAAGCTCACCTTCATCACGTGCAAGAAGAAAAAGAACAGGTCACAGTGGCCTTGAAGAAAGCACAAGAGGAAATTATAGAGAAACGTCGAGTTGCGTAGTAGGAGAAGGACGACCTCCAAACCAAGTTTGAAGAAAATAAAGCGCAAACCCATCAAGAGAAAGAAAAATTGCTCATGGAGCAGGTCAGAATTAATGAAGTAGTCAACATAACATTTTTCTCTGTGACAAGCTTGGAGAAGATGGAAGAAGACCTGGTAGTAAATGAAGTCGTGAAGCTTGTTGAAGCCATTCAACAGCTTCAACAGAGGGTCATAGAACTAGAGCTACAAATAGTGCTAAGAGGTCTACAGGAAGTGCGATACCAGAGAGAAGCAACTTCCCAGAGTGCAGTTGAAAGGATCAAAGAATTAGCCGTGGAATGTAAATAGCTAAGCAGTCGCACTGTGTAGACTTATGAGCGCCTTACTGAGGACCCTGAACTGAAGACACTGGAGTCACAACTCTAGGAAGCAAAGCAAAAAGAAACAATAGTACAAGCGCAGTTAAAATTATTATCAGCAGTTGAGAGGATGAAAATATTCCAAGAACAACACACAACTCAACAACAGGTCCATGACATGCAAAGAAAAGTCATGGAAGTGACTCAGAAGCTCCAACCAGTCTAGGATGCGGCTTGCCTACTTTTTGAGGAGATTGAAGGATGAGGAGTAGAGCTAGAATAAGTAGTCATTTTGGTAGAATAAGTCTTAGAGGTACCTATGAACGAGGTAGTTATTCAAGAATTTTCCCATCAGGAGGGCTTGGCACAGCAACAGGTTGAAGCAGCTCGAGCCAAGCTCGAGGATTTTGAGGCAGATTTACCCAGACCAGAGTGACTCGAGATGAGTCACAGGTGAGTGTTTGGGGCCTGTTGGCCCTTGACCAAGTTTTGGAGACCCTTGGTCATGTTTGACCTCTTTTGGGACTTCAATAGACTAGTGGAAGGCACAGTGCAAGTCGAAGCAGAGATCATGGGATATCAACCCCTTTTTAGGGCAGTTTTTGGGATCAGGATTTATGTAACGGGTATGGGATGGTGACCCAAGGGTTTACCAATGTTTAGGCCCATTTTGTAATGTATAAATATATAGCTAGGTGATGTAAGTAGGAGACACCTATGTGTGTAATGAAGAGAATATGCTAAGTGCTAGAGTTCTATCTATGTGATTGCAAAGTATTTGTGGTTAGTGTATGTTGAGACTTGCAGAGCTAAGTGAAAGTGATGGTAAGAAGTCTTTGTGCTTAAACCTAGCTTAGGGAAGGAGGATCTGGCGAGGTGTGTGAACATCTCCTTTCTTATGCAGAGTAGGTCCTGGTGGCTCTATGCTTATAGAAGATTGGGAGAAGATAATAAAGAAGAGAATATTTAGTGGACGTAGCCCCACACTTGAGTGAACCACGTATATCCTGTGTTATGGTTTCTTTGTGCATTCTAGTTATTGTCTTGTGTATGTAATTTAAGCTTAAGTGCAGTAATGAATGTTTAGATGAATCTAGTATGATAGCTTAGTGCTCAAATGTTTTG
Source organism: Picea mariana (assembly GCA_032191745.1). NCBI lineage: Eukaryota > Viridiplantae > Streptophyta > Pinopsida > Pinales > Pinaceae > Picea > Picea mariana. Next base: position 73,727 of record JASDQU010436966.1, read on the forward strand.
AATAAATGCTAGATATGATCTTTTTCCATATGCTAAGTGCTTATATATGTTAGATATGGTAGAATATTGCATTGTTTTGTAATTCGGGTTTGGATCCACGATGTGAAAAAGGGTTGATTATTAATGAATGTTAATTGCTAAGTGCTTTGTTAAGTGGTATAATCACAGATCTATGTCCCAGCCAGGTTGCAAACATTTGAGTCATGCGACCACCCCTGCCTCTACCTCAGGTGAGACTTCATCTGCTTCACAGGTGTCACTGAAACAACCAGTAGTTAGAGTTTTGTTGGTGCGATGTTGAGCGTTGAACCTTGGGTCTGCCCCTGTGCCAACATGATACCTTCTTTTATTAATAAGAACTCATAAGATACAAGATTTAGTGACATGGACAAAAATATCCAAGAAGCATGCATAATCTAAGATTTAGTTAAACAATAATTAAAATACACAACAAAATACATTCATACACAAATAATAATATCACAACAGGGAGAACTTATCTTTATAAAAATGTGACACCAACTGGCTACAGACTAAGGATGTTCCAACCATAGACACCCCTACTCCAAATCTCAACAATAGTGTCACCCTCGAGACAAGTCTATGAATCCACAAGGATGGTTCCAGAGTGTACTTAGGTTCCCAAAATAGTCAGTTCTCAATGTCCCACAGGTTTCCCAACACCCACAACAATCCAAGTACCCAACTTTCTTCTACTTATCCTATACCACCCAAGAGAATGGACCTCCACCCTTCTTTGCCACGCAGTCCCTCAGGCAGTCCTTCTCCTTTTGTCCAGGGCCTCCAACACAGATGGTCCATAATCTTAATGCTATAACTCTCAAGAATCACAGTTGTGAGAAAAACAAGGCACATGCCAACGCATCTCATACATGCAGTCCCTAGGTCATGGCTAGATTTCACTAGCGACCATTACAACCAACTATCCCATGGCTAATTCTCAGCAGTTTGGTTCCCTTTTCTAAGCCAGGACATAGGTGAGGGTGGATCAATGAATGGGTGAGTGAGTGCATGAATATGTGTGAGGGAAATGAATGAACGTACAGAAAAATCAGTGAACAAGCCATCAGTTGAACCCTCCCATCAGACTAGAGGCAAGTTTAAGTAACTTTGTGGGGAATCAATAACCTCCTGGCCTTACCTAAGAAGCTCACGTAACCAATCCTCTCCCTTGAAAAAAAAGGCTAATTAACATAGGAATAAACACTTATCCCCTCAAGCCCCCTCTCTTGTGGAATCATAGCCCCCTATAACTCTAGTCCTTGTCTGTCTAGCAACTAGCCATGTATTTATTATTAATAATGATAGAAAAAATTACATGTCTTGGGCACACTAGCCTTTTAATAATTGTTTGGGAACCCTATCCTCTCAGCATTGTAACAATACATTATTTAAAATGGGGGTTCAAAACCTATGGTGTTACATCCCCTCCCCCTTATTTTGGCACTGTCCTCAGTGCATATACAAAATAGAGATCAAAATCTCAAATTTATTCAAAAATTTGTGGGAACTCTACCCGCATGGAATATTCATGCTCCCAGGTATCATCTTTAGGACTGTAACAGGTCCAATGAACTTTTACCAGCTCTATAACTCAATTCCACAACATTTTGAATTTTTTGTCCAATACCCACACTGACTGAAACTGAAAATATCCCTCCGTCTCTACCTGAATCAGATGCCAATCAACGACATGGTTAGGGTCATGTACATATTTATTTAGTAAATATACATGAAATACATTATGCATATTCATGGAGGTAGGAAATGGAAGCATGTATGCAACTGGCCCTATTCTATCCAATATTTCAAATGGACTACAGAATCTAGCTGCCAACTTTGTACAACTACCCAATTTCAAAGAGATTTTCTTAGGCTTCACTTTCAAAAGTACATGCTCCCCTACTTTAAATTCTCTAGCTGTCTTGTTCTTGTCTGCATAAAATTTTTGTCTATCCTGAGCTGCGTTTAAATTCTTCTTGATCTTAACCACTCGGTCTTCCATGTCCTTGAGCAACTCTGATCCAAGTACTCCTCTATTTGTTGGTTTTTCCCAGCTTACTGGAGTATCACATTTCCTACCATACATGGCTTCAAATGGGATCATTCTTAATGAATCTTGATACCCATTATTATAAGCAAACTCAACCAAGTGTAAGTAATCTTCCCACTTAGATGGCTTATCCATCACATACATTCTCAACATATCTTCAATTATTTGATTGACTCTCTCTGTTTTCCCATCTATTTGGGGATGATATGTTGTGCTAAAGTTTAGATTTGTGCAAAATCCTTTAAATAATTCCCTACAGAAATTGGAGGTAAAATTTGTATCTCTATCTGAGACGATTGTCCCATGTAACCTAGAAATTTCCTTCATGAAAATTTCTTCAATATTAGCCGTTGTATGTAATGTCTTCACAAGCACAAAATGAGCATCCTTTGTTAATTTTTCAACCACCACCATGATTGAATCATGTTGCTTATTCGTTCTAGGTAATTCTGTGATGAAATCCATGGTGATCACTTCCCATTTCTTCTCTAGGATTGGAAATGGATGCAACAAACCCATTTGGTGCCTATGCTCAGCCTTCACCTTCTGACATTCCATACATCAAGTGATGTAATCAGCAACATCCTTCTTCATTCCCAGCCAAAAGAGCTGGCTTCTTACTGCTGTAATTGTTTTCTAGTAACCGGGATGTCCAACATAAGGAACATCATGCATTTCCTTCAGTACCAAATTCATCAGTTCTCTGGATATAGGAACATAGATTCTATTTTTATGCATGAGTAATCCATCTTCCCTTATCTCATACTCCTTTGTTTTCTACTGTACATTTCCTTGCTGTAAGTTTTCCTTTACCTGTAGGTAATGATGATCTATAACAAGACCATCTAAAATTATGCTCTTCAAGTCTAACTGATGCATACTGACAACAGTATCATGCATGAGATGCACTCTTCTACTAAGTACATAGACAACTTTATTCTCCTTTCCTTTGATATGCTTGATATCAAAGTAATATTCACTTAAAAATTCCAGCCATCTTGTTTTCCTGACATTCAAGGTTGGTTATTCAAAAAGATACTTCAGGCCAATGTGGTTTGTTCTTAATTCGAATTTCTTCCCCATGAGATAATGCCTCCACATCCTCAAGGCGTGAACAATGGAAGCAAGTTCCAAGTCATGTGTGGCATAGTTCCTCTCATGTTCCTTAAGATTTATGGACTCATATCCAATGACATGTCCATTTTGCATGAGGAATCCCCCAAGTCCTTCCTTACATGCGTCTGTACATACCACAAAACTTTCATTTGGGTCTGCAATATTTAACATAGGTGCACTAGTAAGTAGTTCCTTCAAAAAATTAAAATTATTTTCACACTTGAGTGTCCATTCAAACTTAGTTCCCTTATATTGCAAAGAAGTGATGGGATGAGAAATATTAGAGAACCCTACTATGAACCTTATGTAGTAGCCAGCTAATCCCATAAAAGATCTGACGTCTGACACATTTCTGGGTGTTGGCCATCCTCTAATGGCTTCGATCTTCTCTGGATATACTGTTATGCCCTGCTCTGAAATAATGTGTCCCAAGTAATGGATCTTCTTTTAATAAAAATAACACTTACTCAACTTGGCATATGACTAGTGTTCTCTCAGTACTTGCAACACCAGTCTTAAGTGATGTTCATGCTCCTCTTCAGACTTATAATAGATAAGTATGTCATCTAGGAATACTATGACAAACTTATCCAAATAATTTTTGAATATGTCATTCATTGAGCACTTGAAGACAACTGGTGCATTGGTCAGTCCAAATGGAACCACTACAAATTCATAATGCCCATACCTGGTCCTAAAGGTTGTCTTATGAATGTCTACTTCCTTGATTCTTACTTGATGGTATCCTGCCCTCAGGTCAATCTTTGAGAATATCTTTTCTCCTCTTAGCTGATCAAAGAGGTCATTGATTCGGGGTAGAGGATACTTGTTCTTTATAGTGTACTTGTTAAGCTGTCGGAAGTCAATACATAGCCTCAAGGTTCCATCCTTCTTTTTGAAAAAAAGTACTGGTGCTCCCCAAGTTGAAACACTTGGATGTATGTACCCTTTCTTCAACAATTCCTCCAAATGCATTTGTAATTGTTTTAACTCTGGTGTGCTCATTTTGTAAGGTGTTTTTGACATTGGGGCAGCTCCTGGCACTAAATCAATTGAGAAATCTATCTCCCTTCTTGGTGGCAATCCAGGTATTTCTTGGAATACATCTTCAAATTCCTATAATACTGAGAAATATTCGAGGCTTGGCCCTTTCGTATTATCTGGATCTTCCACATGAGTTGCATACAAGTGACATCCTTTCCTAAAACATATTTTTAGCTGTAAGGATGAAATCTGCCTTATAGAGATGGGTCTTGGAACTCCTTTCATAGTGCTATGTTTCCCATTTCCATCAAGGCATGTAAATGTCTTGTTATGACAATCTAGGACAACATGATGCTTGTCCAACCAATCCATTCCATTCAGAATATCATAATACCCCAATGGTATGATATTTATATCCATACTAATATTCACGCCATTAAGACTTATGGAGCAACTTCTGACCATATTATGGATTCTTCTTTTGGTTCCAGTGGCTAACTGAACCAAAATTTCTTTTCCAAGTTTATGTTTCTCCAAATGTAATCTATCCACTATATTAGGATCAATGTAGCAATGACTTTCTCATGAATCAATCAAAATAGCAACAGGATGATTTATGATCTTACCTTCCACTTCAATCATATTGGACTGGTACTTTTCTTGTCGATCATTTAAAGCTACAGATATTCTTTCCATATCTTCAACTGTTTTAGCTTCTTGGAGGTTGTGTATAGTATTAACTTTGTCCTTTCTATGTTGGAAATCCTTGTACAGGTGATCTTCCTTGCATCCCCAACATTGGATTGGTGGTCTTCCCCTTTTTCCTAAGGAATCTTCCTTCTTGAAATACCCCTTAGCATACTGATCTTGATGATTTCTATTAGGCTCCTTCCTATTGAAGGAAGGTTTGAATCCTTTCCTCCTCTAATCAAACTTCGCATTTTTCTCATCCTTCCAAGATTTCTGTTGGGATTATCTTCCTTGGCCTTTTTCATATAGGTATTTATGCTTCTTGATGGATTTTGTCAAGGTCTTGGGCTTATCATACTTGATATTTTCCTTATAAAAGGTTGTCAGTCCACTTAGAAATCTCTGTTTTTTCACTTTCTCATCACCAATGAACCTGGCATACTTTAACAATACCAAGAAATTCTTCTTGTATTCTTCCATAGTCATGCTTCCCAACCTGAGTTCAAAGTACTCCTTCATTTTATTGTCATAGAAATGCTCTGAGACATACTCCTTCTGGAAGTACTTATTGAATTGCTTCCAAGTAATCCTACTCTCATTAACATGTTCCACTTTCTTTAGTTGGTCCCACCACATTGGAGCTTTCTCATGTAAATGGTAGGTGGCAATCCTAGCTTCTAGATTTGATGAATAGTTATGCAACTGAAAATATATCCTGAGCCCAAGAAACCATGCTTCGACATAATATTCCCTTTCTCTTTCACCCAAAGGAAGGTGTCTTGAGCTTCCTCAACTCTCCTTGCAAACTATGTACCTCTTCTTTCCTTCTTTGGTGTCTGATAGGAGACACCTCTAGACTACTTACGGGATCATATGATGCATAAATTTTTTTTTTTGAGTAAGGAGGTGAGTGGTGTCCATGAGATCTTCTAGCACTTCTGGAATAACCAAATCTCCATGATCATCCCTTCTTTCATGGAACCTGCCTCCTTCCTCTTTTCTTGTGTTTGATCCCTTATTCGTTTGTCTCTGCAACTGATTTAAGCTCTACAACACTTGAGCATTTATCTAACTTTTCTCTCTCATCATTCTCTCGTTGTCTACTTTGTAGCTCTACACTTCCATCTTCAGGCTTCTTACCATTTCTATTAATGTTTCTTGTTCTCCTTTTCCCTTGCATCCATTGGACTCTATCTCTGCATTACCAACTCTAGTATTCTGGTCTTCAACCTCCTTATCATGACTGGAGGCTCCCTCGCCTTCTTCCATTTCCTTAATACGCATCTTGAGTTGATGTGTTTAAACCCCTTAATTTTGCAAAATGTGCAAGAGACCATTTTTTTAGAATTATGCATATGATAAACAAAATTTTGAAACCATGCTACAAGTCTCTTTCATTTTTTGTTCATGGAGATCATATCCCCATTCTCCAAAAATAACAGTGTCCTGTTATCCTTGGCTGACACAGAATTTCATCCTGTGTAGGCACTTTCTTCAAACAACCCTCCCATGTGACCATGACTAGAAACCATAGTTAAATCCTTTCTTATCACTTTTCTGTCTTGAAGACCGCCAATTCAACCCTTAGCCCTCCTTCCCTCAACTCTCAATCTGCATATGACCACGACCATGACCCTGTGCTTAGCTGAAAAAGAAATTGTCCAAAGCTTCGGGACTTTAGAATTTTTAGCCAGGACCAGATCAACGGTCCTTGCCCTCTTTCATGATCAACGATCGAGATCCACTTCGAGACTCTATGCTTTGGGAGTCTCAAATTTCGTCGTTTTCCTCCTCCCGGAATGTTTTTACCCAGATTTGATGATTTGTTGACAGGTATCCTCCCACAGATCAGTGGCTGTGAATCGCTTTGGTTCCTTGGGCTTCAGGACTTCGGGAGTTTCCATACTGGAACACTTCCAATTCTATCTAACTCCAATTTTTCGAACTGGCCAAACTATTGCCATGTGTCTTCCTTATAGGGCATCCCATATTAACCTTAGACTTTGGAAGTTCATAAGTTACCACTGCAAGGATCAACAACTGCCATTCCTTTGGGCCTTCGGACTTCAGAAAACTCAAACCTCAACTTTTTCTGAAATGTTTTTATCCGAATCTCGCGATCTACTGATGTGTGTCTCCCATGGATCGATGGCTATGATTTCTTTGATTCTTCAGATTTCAGAAATCTCAAATTTCATCCTTTGCTTTTCCTTGAAGTGAGAAAATTTCTTCCATGTGTCCTCCTAGATCAGATGGTTGAGATTCACTTCGACTCTCCGGGCTTCATAAATATCAGCTCTCAACTTCTCCTCACTGGCTCTTTCCCAGAGTGCTTTCACCTGGAGCACATGATCGGTTGACTCGTGTCCTCCTATGAATCGACACTCCCCACCTACTTATGGTCTTCAGAGGTTCGTCACTCAAGTACTAACATGTCACATCACTGCATGCCTTTCAATTTGCAGGGGCACGGATCGATGGTTTGGATTAACCCACTTTTTGCCCCACAATTCTCTTGATGTTGACACGTAACCCCTTGGTGAAACCGTGGTTTATATTGTGGGACCGCCTTGGGAAATTATCTCCCGTTCAACTTGGTTCCCCGCAATGCCTCTTGTTCATTGATTTCACTCTCTAATGGGATATGACAGTTGAAACCTTATCCCTTGCTTCTTTTTCATCAGACGACCCTTGCTCACATGTCCTCCAATCCAATGATCCTGGATCTCTCCTGATCCTACAATGTCGATCGCTCCTGAATTCAAAGGGGGACCATCAAGATCCTTCGAACCCCTTACAATGGATCTTTGATGATCTAAATCATGCATAGATTCTGCAACGCCATTCCTCCTGAGATTTTCAACTTCGTGGTTAGAGTTCAATCTCAACCATGAGACTCTCACCAATAGACCCGACCCATACTAGCTTGGTTTTTCAACCAGAAGCTCTGATACCAAACTATAACATACCCAACCACCCACACGCTGGGGTATGCTACCCTCAAGCCCATCTTGGGACTTCGTACTCTTACCGATACCTTCTTTTATTAATAATAACACATAATATACAAGATTTAGTGACATGCACAACAATATCTAACAAGCATGCATAATCTAAGATTTAGTTAAACGATAATTAAAATACACAGCGGAATACATTCATACAAAGATAATAATATCACAACAGAGAGCACTTATCTTTATAAAAAGGCGACACTAATTGGCTGTAGACCAAGGATGTTCCACCCAATTGTAGAAACCACTTCTCCAAATCTCAACAGTAGTGTCACACCCGAGCCAGGGCTATGAATCCACAAGGATGATTCCAGAGTGTACTTGGGTTTTGAAACCAGTCATCTCTCAATCTCTCATAGGTTTCTGAGCACCCACAACAATTCAAGTGCCCAACTCTCTTCTATCCAGCCTATACCACCCAAGAGAATGGAACTCCACCCTTCTCTACCATGCAGTCCCTCATAAAGTCCTTCTCCTTTTTTCAGGGCCTCTAGCATAGCTGGTATAGAATCTCAATGCTTGAACTCTCAGGACTCGCAATTGTGAGAAAAAAAGGGCACATGCCAATGCATCTCAGACATGCAAGCCCCAGGTCATGGCTGGATTGCACCAGCAACCATTACAACCAACTATCCCGTGGCTAATTCTCAGTAGTCTGATTCCATTTTCCAAGCCATGATGCAGGTGAGGGTGGATCAATGAATGGGTGAGTGAGTGCATGAATGTTCATGAGGGAAATGAATGAACGTAGAGGAAAATCAATGAACAAACCATCAGTTGAACCCCCCCCATCAGAAAAGAAGCAGGTTTAAGCAACTTCGTGGGGAATCAAGAACCTCCTGGCCTTCCCCAAGAAGATCAGGTAACCGATCCCCTCCCTTAGGCAAAAAGGGTAATTAACATAGGAATAAACACTTATCCCCTCAAGCCCCCTCTCTTGTGGAATCATATTCGCCTATAACTCTAGTCCTTGTCTGTCTAGCAACCAACTATGTATTTATTATTAATAATGATAGAAAACATTACATGTCTTGGGCACACTGGCCTTTTAATAATTGTTTGGGAATTCTAACCTCTTAGCATTGTAACAATACATTATTTAAAATGGGGGTTCAAAACTTGGGGTGTTACACAGTTTGACTGTGGTGAGCCAAAAAAACACTATTTAGGCCTCCAAAATGACCCTGGAAGTAAAAAAAGATGTGCTGACATGAAAACATACAAAATAAGATAGTTGTATTAGGTTAGAGGCCATCAATATCCACCTAGAAGATGTGTGGGGCCTTAGAAAACCCTAGAAGTGTATAACCCACAATCACAAAGAAGCACATAAGAATGTGTTGAACTAAAAATGGACAAGAGGAGCTAGTTAGAATAGGTGGGTGGCCACCAATAGCCAACTGGATAAATCTTTCCCCCTTAGGAAGCAATATTATCGATTGCATTGAGTTCCCCCATTAGGTGAGGAAACGTCTGCTAGATTTGGCCCTAGGTGAGCCACTTGCCTTGGTGTAGGAGTTTCCCTACCTTGACAATGCGATAAATTTGGATCCTCTACTGACGAGTGCTCTTGACCTGTGTGTCCACTATCTGATCAGTGGATGCTTGTTCCATGAAATCAGGGTTGAGCTCTATGGGTGTTAGTTGTTCTACGATTTTTAAGGTGTCCAATAATGGTGGAAAATATGGTCGAAGGAGGTCCAAATTGAACACTAGGTGCAGGCCAAGAAAGTGTGGAGTGTTGAGCTCAAAATCATTACTACCCATAGCCTTGGTGATAGTGTAAGGCCCATAGAGAAATGGGCAGAGCTTCTGATGGGGCCATGTGAGACGCTCCTTCTACAAATGTAACTAGACTTTGTCACCAACCTGAAACTGGTGTGGTACCTTGTGTTGATCATGGCGCTTCTTTTACTTAGCATCTGATTTATGCAAAATCTCCTAGACCTATTGGCATATGTGTTGAATCTGCTCAATGAATCTAGTGGCTTTGTCGATCGCAGACTGATCATGGAAAGATTTTGTTTGTGTGGTGGCAAGAGGAAGCGCAACATCAATGGGTCCAAAGGGTCGAAATCCCAGACCCACCTGAAATGGTCTATGGCCAGTGGAACTATGGAGAGACCTGTCATAACTACGCTAAAAATAGGGGAGACTCTTGTCCCATTTACGTGGATGATTAGAATTGTACATGCGCAAGATGTGCACGATCATCCGATTGACGACCTATTTTTGGTCATCTGTTTAGGGGTGGAAAGAAATGGATTTTTTGAGCTTGGTGTCCAATAGTGACCAAAGACTCGACCAAAATGTGATGAGGAACCTGTTGTCCTGATCAGAGATGATGGTATGTGGTATCCCAATGTGGACCCGCAATCATTTGAAGAAGATCATGGAAGTATCGACCACTGTGATATTCATCTTGTAGGATGTGAGGATGGCCATATTCGAAAAACGATCAATGACCACAAATACGTAGTCATTGTCTTTCATGGTGGATGAAAGTCCATAAATGTAATCCATTGAGATGGATTCTCAAGGATTCCCGGGAGTAGGAAGAGGGATGTTAAGACATTCTTCTTGATGGCTGACTTGGCAATGGAATAGACAGTGCAAGATGTGATATACTTGTTGACATCCTGTAAAATTATTGGCCAATAGAAATGTTTCTAAAGAATGACCAGAGTTTTCTCCATGCCAAAATGTCTTCCCATCTGACTGTAGTGGGCTTCCCAAATCAGCTTTTCACACTCGCTTGTAGGAACACAAAGATGGTTGAAGTGGCGTAAGAGTCTATCCTGAATGTGAAAATCGATGATAGTTGTGCATGTACCCAAGAGATGATAGGCGGTGGCGAATTCCATATCTTGCTGATAAAGTTGGGGCCACTCAGATGATTCATGTCCACATGAATGGAGCACAGTGGTGACTGCAACCATAGGACATCGACTGAGGCAACCAACGACACAATTTGAGATACCTGTATTATACTTGAGGTTGAGATGGAACTGCTGTAGGTAGGTGGTCCACTTCTGATGACGATCATTCTGTAATTTCCCCTATGTTTGTATGAATTGCAAAGGCTTGTGATCATTGTGTATGATTGTCTCCTTTCCCAAAAAGTAATGTTTCCATTGACGACAAGCTTGTATAATGGAATACATTTCCTTTTCATAGATGGGGTATTTCTAGATACTATCTGAGAGTGTCTCACTTGTTAAATTTGGTAGCATCGACAGTCATTCTCCAATGAGCGGCCATATTGGCCACCTTGAGGCTAGCCAAGAAGATTTGGAGAATCAACCAGTCTTGTGAGGTATTGACAAAAGCCAGGGGGAACGTACAACCTCTATGAGTCAAACCAAAAGTCAGGATGAACGAGATGCTATGTGATTCTAATGCAAAAGTCAGGGGGAACGTACAACCTCTGTGAGCATAGACAGTCCAGTGAAAAAGTCAAGGGGAACGTACAACCTCTGTGAGCATAGACAGACTAGTGCAAATGTTAGGGGGAACATACAACCTCTGTGAGCCTAGTCAAACCTTGTGAGCCATGAGAAAAACTCAAGGCATCTAGAAAAAGTTAGGTTGAATATAAAATTCTTATGAGCTAGAAACAAATGATATTCCTAATATTGAAAATGATGTAATTGTATTGATCTAGTGCGTTGGCACGTGTAAACATATCCACCATGAAGAGAATTTTGAATTTCCTTGTCAAGAGTTGTAACTAAAGTCTTGAGTCTATTTCCATGTTAGAACTAAATTGTAATGTTGAGTTGCTACTAAATTCTTGAGTCTAGTTCTATTTTAGAACTAAAGTGTAATGTTGAGTTGCAACTAAAGTCTTGAGTCTAGTTCTATTTTAGAACTAAAGTGTAATGTT